>JAPJBO010000742.1:0-113406 GCA_030068145.1 Diplonema papillatum
TCCAGTACATTAAACGCAAGCCGGCAGGTCGTCAACAGACGCGGCACGAAAAGCAAACTTCGCCGGCGCAGCACTTCAGCAATGCGTCCTCTTATTTACAGTGGGCACCGTACCTGAACTCAGCCCCGCTAGGCCGAGATTCCGGCTGTTCCGCAGGGCATACATCACTCCCCGAAGTTGACGTACGTGCAGAGACGTTCGTGCACATGCAGGCCTCTGAGGCCCCGGAACAATCGACCGTCCTTGGTGTCGGTGAAGCAGCGCTTGCAGCGCAGTTCCGGGGGGTCCTTGGGCTGTTCAGGTGGCTGGTCGTGTGCTGCCAAAGCGGCGTCGGAGGGCATGGGTTGGCAAGATTCCAGATTCGCGTCGGTACAGGGCGGACTAGAAGGTATCAGCGGGACCTGCGGTGGGACTGTTGTTGCCATCATACGTAGGCTGATGGCAAGCGTTCGACCACCTCGTGGGACGCATTGGGGATTCGTACGTATGCGGCGAGGTATACGTCAGTCCAAGGAACGTTGTCGACGTGCAAGACTCGTTCGTCATCGAAAAGCGTCCATTGCATCCCTTGCAAGACGTATGTGACAAAATGGCCGTTGTCGTATTTTGTCCCGTGTGTACAACCACCGCGGAAAGGCGTAGTGTGCCGTCCGGCAGTCGCAGGAGGAGCGGTAGGGAAGCGTCATTCCGTAGTCTCGCACCATCGCTTGCGTAAATGCCGAACTGCAACAGCAGGCACTCGGACGCCACATGCACGTTCATGGTCTCCACAACGGATCCAGCAGCTCCGCAGTCACACCTCCTCTCCGGATTCATAATTCCACGAACACAGAATGCGTCCTCCACCGGCCTTCCACGAGGGACTTGAAGACACCGTACCAGTTGATGACGGGTGGATGTGGCGCCACAGGCGATACATCGTGTTGTTGTCGTCATCGTGTTTTCCAGGCACGTCTGGAAAAGCCGCCAATCCGGACAAGCCTCCGTCGTCTCGTCCGGCCCTAGGGAGCTGTCTGTCCTATCCAGAATTGCAACCAAAGCCTCGTGCGCGTCGTGCTGTCGCGCATCGCAGAACATTGGGAGCATGGCGAGGATTGTTTCAGCCCCTATCCTTCGGCTGTCTTGGCTGAGCTGGCTCCTCCCCGAGCGCGAGCTTACCAGTAGGACGAAGTACGTCAAGAACTCCTTCAGGAACCCCCGGAAATTCAGAGGATTCTGCGCAAGACTGTAGTGTGGGGGGGGGGGGGGGGGGGGTGAGGGAATCTTAATTTAGTGCTTGGGCAGAATATTGCCTTTCATTTATGCTTGATGCCAGCACAAAGTCTTCTTCGCGGGAATGCAGAGGTTTGTTTTCTTTTTTCACTCCTTCGGGCGGGATGGGGTGCTCTGGCTGACCGTCTCGACGAGCTTGTGTTTAGCACGAGCGCCAAGCCCCAAGGTGCCCCACGCCTTGATGCTTCAGTGTGGGAAATCGGTAGCCACTTGACCCGTGGGCCCGTGGCTCTGCAGTACCGCCGCACACGTGAAGCTTGGCTCCCGTGTAGCAGGCTTTCCCTGGTACGACCATACTCTGGTGAGAGGCAGAGGGGACGGGGTTGCGGCACTGTGCTGCCTCCGACTCAAGCTTTGCAAGCTGTGGTTGACCGTCACGTTCCTGGACTGTTTCCGACTATTTTTTTTCTTTTTCTTCTTCTTTCTCACTCCTTCGGGGGAGAGGCTGTTGCCAGGCGCACGTACTTATCACCAATAGATGAGAGAATGAGAGATGAGTGAATGACAAGTCGGGTCCACTAAGCTCTGCGGAGTCCGCATGCGTCGCATATGGACTCCGTACAAAGTCAAGTCGGCGAGAGTGAGTCGCAGTCGACGTGTCGGCGGGCCGTATACCGGGTTTATGTGATGTCGTCGTCGGCGGTCGAAATGACGATCGAAATGGCGACACTGCTCCCCAGTGATGAAACGGTTCCATACCCTTGCGCGTGCAGATCCGCAGCGTAGAACAGCCTTTTGGCTTCGAAGGACGACGCGCGGTCGCAGCCGCAGCAGTCGGTCATCTGCTCCAGCACCGAGGAGACCGCATGAGCCCGGGCCCGTCCGGACGCGTCGGCAGCGCTTGCGAATACGCTGAACGTGAACGCCCGCGCCTTGTCCGGATCGGATCTGTGTTTATGGGGGGCGATCGATAGAGCGGGTCCTTGGCTGGACCTGGTCTTTAGTGGTCAATGCACATATAACTACATTTCACACAACCAAGCGACGTGGCATCACCTTCGGTGTAGCGATTCATCGAGGGAATTCCACCAGGCATTACGAGCGAACTTCAGGTTCCTTTGGGCTAACTGGCGGGGAAAATCTTTTTGTGCAAGCTCAAATCGGAACTAGTTTGCCCAGGGCACTTTGATTTTGTACAAACGCCAAAAAATTGTGTTCAATCGTTCTGTGCGGCTCGCTTCAAGTACGGCATCGGGCGCAAAGAGCCTCGAATCGCGACGAGGCTAACTCTAGTTCGGCGACCGTGTTTTCCACGAACACTACGTTGTCCAACCAAAATACTCGACGTAGCTGCTTCGACTCCGAATGGAAGGGGGGAAATATAGAGGTAAGGGGCAAATACAATACAAACACAAATCTGATTTGTTCTTCGCTTACACCACCGTGTGTTGTTTTCTCACTCAGGACTTTGACCTGTGATTTGTCGTGTAGGGGTAGACCCGAATGACCTCACGTCCGTTCAACACGTGGTTCGGTAGTTACAGCACTTGGGGTCCCTTCGGTTCTTTGTCGGGCAGCATCGTCGAGCATTTCCTTTCAAGCTGGCGCTTATGTAAAACAATAGACGAAGTCTCTGACGAACGAGTAGCCTCCGTCGCTAGAGCGCTCGCTACACTTTGTCCCAATTGCGGAGCAGGACGGTACCCCATAGCTAAGCGGCGCATCCAGTAGACAGCACTTCCGACTCGGAAGGCGAAGAATGGTCTGGTGCCTTCGGGCAGTAAGAACTGGAAAGCCCAGCTCTTGAAATCGTACTGCCTAGCGAAGCGCGACCCTGCTAAGATGGTGCCGACAATATCCCTGTACGAGGGGAACTTGCACGCAGGCAAGGGCAGATGTTTTATGGCGTCGTTCAGGCGGTTAGTCGCCAGAATAAAGCGGAGACGACCGGCAGCCTTCTTAGGCACGCAGAAGGCCGGGTGGAGAACGCACCCCACCCGATTCCTCGGAGCCCCCTCGGCGACATGACCGGTGATGAGTTGGTCAAGTAACGGCTACAAGCGCATGTTCGGCGGGCCGATCGAAGGCTCGAGAGAGACGACGCTTTTTCAAAAAATTCGGATCAATCCAGCGAAAATTCTCTTGAAACGGGCGCGCATACATCATGTCCATGACGAGGTCGAGGTTCATGGCGCGGAGCCTGCGCTTCATCTTGTATTCAGCGAACATCTTGCGGCGCTGGCAGCCCGCCTGCTCCGACTCGGGCCCCACGACGACGTCGACCGCGGCCTCCGCCTCGTCCGCCGCCCGCAGCCACGCGTCCGCTTCAGGCGCGGTGCGCGAGGGCGGCGGCGTGAGGTTGCGGGCAAGCCACGCCCTCTGCTCGCGCTCCCCGCGGACGACGCCCACCTGGATCGACTTCCCCTCGAACACCTCGTTCTGCGGGCCGACCGCGTCCAGGAAGGCGGCACGGTTCGGCACCGGGAAGCGCACGTTCTGCCCGCCCCGTCCGCTGCACTGCAGCACGACTATCAAGTCACCGACCCGAACGCCAGCTTTCTCCGCGGGGCATCCTTCCGCCAACGCAGTCACCTGCAAATGCAAGTTGGGAGGGGTTTGGTGAATTCCAGGCCTCCCGCATAAATCCGGGGTACGAGCATTCGAACTTTTCAGAAAGCTTCTCGTCACATTTGGCGTCACAAGAGGCGTCACAAGAGGGCAATTCTCGATGCTTCTCAGGAGAATTCTAGTGCGCTCAGCCAGCACTCCTTGGGGCTGAACAGACCGCGTGTGACGAAAAAGCCGGATTTCAGCGATCTTCGTACCGCCTCTGGGAAAATGTGCCAATCCAGGATCTTCACTTCAGATCCGGACCAGATCTTCACTTTAGCACTTTAGATACGCTGGATACACTATCACGATCACTACGCGACTCCCAGTCCCAAGGGTAAACCGGACTGCTCGACGGCTCCGGGTCGATGAGCCTATCGTTCGGCCGGCACCCGCACGGATTCTTCGCCATGATGGAGATGTGGTCCGAGACTGGCTGAAGACACTGCCGCTGAGCAAGGAGCCCGCATCAACGGGAGCAAACTCGCAGGTGACCGGACAGGTACGCACACGTCATTTTCCTTCAAATCAGTTTTCGCAATCAACAAAAGATCTCAGTCTGTCAGAACATGGGGATTCGGGAGACTAGGCCAAGTTGCAGTCCTTCCGAACTGTAACTTGCTCTAAAGTGTAGTTGCGCACCTGCGTTGCCACTTGTGCGCGCGCGAGGTACTTTGACTTGCAATGGGGGGGTGTACGAATGAGGATAGTAGTTCGTGCGCACCGGACCTTTACCTCAAATGATACTACAAACGCTACGGTCCGTTCAAAAGAAAAGAGCCCGGTTCGTAGGGACGACTGGTCTCAGAAGCCTGGCCCGCAGGGTGGGACTTAGGAAAGTTAAAGGCAGCCCCGAGCCCACGCCCGCTACAAAGAAGTGCAGTCGAACGCATTATCGCGTAGCTCCTTCGGTTCTGGCCATCCTGAGGGAGCCTTCGTTTACCTTTGCCGCAAGCAGCCCAGTAATGTGGAAAGCATACTCGCATGCGCGCGTCGATTCGACAGCCGAGTGAGCCCGCTTTCCCTTTTGCAAGCCAGTTCCTGTGATTTGTGCAGTTTGTTGACATGTTTGCTGTTTTGTGCACCGATCGTTTTCCCACTTGTGTTTACCCTGCGTATATTCAGGTAAGGAATTCTGATCAACCACCACAACTGCACAATACATTGAAGGGCAACCTCGCCTTTTGACTGGGGAATCCAGTGAAGTATCTCTTCCGCGACTACCGCGGGGACGCTTCGAAATTGCCTAGGAATTGCCTTGCAGGTGACTTCGCCTTGTTTTCGCATTCTGCAGGCTGCATTATTTCAGCCTGAACGAGCGTCCGACCACTTTCCCCCCCCTTTCGGAGCGTTCTGTGGGCACCGGAGTGGTAGGTTTCGAGTTTTGGATTTCTGGTGACGCCCCGTTTGAGTTTCTGATATTTTACTTGAGGAATTGCCTTGCATTATTTCAGCCTGAACGAGCGTCCGACCACTTTCCCCGCCCTTTCGGAGCGTTTTATGGGCACCGGAGTGGTAGGTTTCGAGTTTTGGATTTCTGGTGACGCCCCGTTTGAGTTTCTGAAGTTTTTTCCTCAAGGAATTGCCTTGTGGGAGGTGTCTGTCTTGTTTTCGCATGCTTCAGCCATTATTTCAGCCTGAACGAGCGTCCGACCACTTTCCCCGCCCTTTCGGAGCGTTTTATAGAGCACCGGAGCGGTGGGTTTCGAGTTTTGGATTTCTGGTGACGCCCAGTTTGGGTTTCTGATGTTTTTCAGAGTTAAGGTTCGCTTGAAATTCCGGGGATTTAGGGTCTCCGTGTGACCGTTCATGAATGGGTTCCCTAGAGCAAGAAAGGGCGATATGGTTACGGGTTGTATATTTGGTGCACGCTTTCGTTATGGGTTATGGCTAGCCATGTCCTGTGTTTTCAATGGAACCGGGCACACACCTGCGCTGCGCCTCGCCGTCTTTCCACGACACGATAGCCTTCAAGAAGCGACTCCTGTCCTTGTGCTGCCGCAGGGCCCGCAGGACCTTGCTTGCCGCGGCAGCGCCCGCCGCCAGCGCGGTCCCGACGGCAGCGTGGGCCGTGCCGTGCGGCGACGGTTCGCCCGCCTGGGCGGCGCCGTCTTTGCTCAAAGGCTTGCCAGGCGCCGCGGGATGGGCAGTGGAGGACGTGCCGTTTGGCAACGTTTCGCCCGCCTGGGCGGCGCTGTCCTTGCTCGAAGGTTTGCTGCCGGGCTGCTTCGCGGGATGGGCAGTGTGGGACGTGCCGTTTGGCAACGGTTCGCCCGCCTGGGCGGCGCTGTCCTTGCTCGAAGGTTTGCTGCCGGGCTGCTTCGCGGGATGGGCAGTGTGGGACGTGCCGTTTGGCAACGGTTCGCCCGCCTGGGCGGCACCATCCTTGCTCGAAGGTTTGCCGTCCGCGGGATGGGCAGTGTAGGACGTGCCGTTTGGCGACGGTTCGTCTGCCTGGGCGGCGCCGTCCTTACTCGACGGTTTGCCGCCCGCGGCAGTGTGGGACGTGCTGTTCGGCGACGGTTCGCCCGCCTGGGCGGCGCTGTCCTTGCTCGAAGGTTTGCCGCCAGGCTGCGTTGCGGGATGGCCTGCGGAGGACGTGCCGTTTGGCGACGCTTCGTCTGCCTGGGCGGCGCCGTCCCTGCTCGAAGGTTTGCCGCCGGGGTGCGCGCCTCTCTGGTTCGCGGGATGAGCAGCGTGCGACGCGCCATTTGGCGGCGGTTCGTCCGCCTGGGCGGCGCCGTCCTTGCTCGAAGGTTCGCCGTTGAGGTTGGCACCGGGCTGCATCGCAGGATGAGCTGCATACGACGCGCCGGCCTTACTCGAAGGATCGCCTTTGAGGTTAGCGCCGGGCTGCACCGCAGGATGCGCTGCGTAGGACGTGCCTGCCTGGGCGGTGCCGTCCTTGCTCGAAGGATCGCCGCTGAGATGTGTCGCAGGATGGGCTGCGTAAGATGCGCCTGCCTGGGCGGCGCTGTCAGTACTCGAAGGTTCGCCGTTGAGGTGAGCACCGGGCTGCATCGCAGGATGGGCTGCGTAGGACGTGCTTGCCTGGGCGGTGCCGTCCTTGCTCGAAGGATCGCCGCTGAGATGTGTCGCAGGATGGGCTGCGTAGGATGCGCCTGCCTGGGCGGCGCCGTCATTACTCGAAGGTTCGCCGCTGAGGTGAGCGCCAGGCTGCATCGCAGGATCGGCTGCGTTGCACGCGCCGGTGCCGCCCTCACTCGAAGCTTCGCGGCCGCGTGCGGGCTGCTTGCGAACTGTGTCGCACCGCGCCTCGGTCGCGGCGCCGCCGCCGACGAGCGAATCGGGCAGGCTCGCACCCAGGAACACCGGCGACAGAGTAGCAACGGCCGACTCCGTCGGCTCGGAGTAGAAGAGCCCGGGGCCGGTGGTGCCGGCCGCGATGCCCCGCCGGGCGGCGGCCTCCTCGCCGGCGACGTCGCTGCGCGCGTACGCTTCGGCGTCCGCGAGGTCGATGCGCTGCCCTTGGTGCTTCCCGACGACAGAGCTCGAGAACGAGCTCCCCCCCCTCTTCCGCTCCATGCTGCCCCTGTTCCCTTCCCCCTGCCCCGAGGTGTCCGCCAGCGATCCGTTGGACCGCGCCCGCCGCAGCGCCGCCAACGCGCCGGACCTCAGCCCCGGCGCACCCGTGCCGCGGGATCCCGTCGTGCTGGCCAGCCCCACCTCGATGCGCGACCCCCCGTCGGTGTTCGCCCGCGGGCAGAACCAACTGTCGTTCGACCGCGTCCGCACGACGGTCATCGGCGCGCCGCCTTCCAGCAGCCCCGCGGCCGGCCTCGTCGCGAACGCCGTCGCCGCCGGGTCGGCGGCAAAGCCGAGGACCGGCGTCTTCGGCGGGAGGCACTCCTCCGCGTCTTCTTCCGTCTGCCCGGACCCCGAACCAGAGCCCGAACCGGAAATGGTCGACACGGTCTTGCACACCACCACGGGCGACTCAGCGTCGGCCGGGGTTGACGGTTCGACGACCAGCGTCCCGCGCGAGTGCGTGGTCATCTCCAACGCGACGCCGCCTGGGGTCAGGATGGTCTCCGCGCTCGAGCTGTCGTCGGAGTCGCTCTCGTGGGTGTCGCTGGCGGACGTCGTCTGCTGCACGTGGGGGACGGTGAACGGCCGGCTGGACTCGCCGCTTTGAATCGCGATCATCGGGTTGCCGTTCTTCCCGCGGAACCCGAAGGTTCCCTTCCGCGTGACGACGTCGACGTGCACGGGGCTCGTCTGCTCGACGATCGGCTCCGCGGTGGCCGTGCTCGTCAAGTCGAAGTCCAGCGGCGGCGGCCTCTGCCTGTCCCCCCCCGCGATAACCCCATCCGGAGCGTTGGCCGTCAGTCCCCGGTCGTCCAATCGAGAGTTCGCCTCACGTTCTCGGACCGATGGTGAGACCAGCGGGTTCATGCTGCCAGCCATGATCACGAGAGGCTCGCTTCTGCTGGAGATGGACCCTCCGGCCAGCGGGTGCCGCGATGTTTCGCTCGGTTCGACGTACACCGTGCTGCCCAGCTCCTTCAGCCGAACGATGCCGTCGGTGTCCTCGAAAAACCGCGACTCATCCGACGCCACCGACTCCCCGCTGCCGCACCGCAGGGCCACCCTCTCCGATGCAGCCGGCATCTGGTCGTCCAAATCGGCATTCGAGAAATGCTGGGTGTTGCGGGACGCCGGGCGAGGCGCAGCGCCGTCCCCCCAGTGCTGCTGTTCCTCGTCGTCGGCGCTCGAGCCGGCCTTCGGGGGCACTGCCTTGTACGCGTCGGGGCCGTACAGCGCCGCCCAGCCGTAGCACGCGGCCCCCCAGCAGACGAGGACCAGCAGCACGCATGCGATCACTATCGCGGCTAGCTCCCAGTTGCTGAGGGACGGCGACGCCTCGACGCAGGCACCGGCGCCGGATACCAGCTTCCAGCGGTATCCCTCCTCGCACGTGCGCGCGTGGCACTTGCCCGCGTCCAGCAGCGTCGCCGCAGCGGCTTCGACCCAGCAGGGTGCCTTGGCCAGCGTGCTTGCCATGACGGGCGCCGCGCCGCCGGGCTGGAGCGCGATCATGGCCGCCGGGTACTTCCGCGCGAACTTCCCGCCGCCGTTCGTCGTCAGCTCCTCGACGAACGCCGCCAGCATCGCGTCCGCCGCGGCCGGCGTCGCGTCTGCGGCGGCGGAAAGCACCTCTCCGGAGATCAACACCGACCCTTCGACCGCGAAGTGGTACTTAAACCGCCCGTCCGTCGCCAACGCCAGCGCCGCCAGCGTTTCCTTCTCCGCCTCCGGCGTGTACTCCTCAAACAGACCGGCCGGGAACCGGATCGCAACGAACACCGGCACCAGCGAAGCCGGCGCCCCGCGCAGAAGACACACCGGAGTGTACCTCGTCGGGCGCGTGTACAAGTGCGAGCAGACGCACGCCCCTGCACTGCACACGGCGCCCACGTCCCCGTACTGCTGGCATTGCGCAGAGCCGTCGCAGGAATCGAGCCCCGGCGGCGCGGCGCCGGCGAAGCCGAGCAGCGAAAGAGCGAGAGCCGACGAGAGCCGCATACCGCCACGCGCAGACTCTCCCTTCCGACACACAGGGGGGGGTGGTGGTCGGAACTGGGGGGGGTGCGTGCGCGAGCGTCTCTCGCTGTGTAATACTATATATGGGGTGGGGGGCAGGGGGGTGTGGGGGCCGGTGTTTGTCACGAGAATGAGGTGGACCGCGGGTGCGACCTCATCTCCCGCTGGGCGGGTTTGCGGTGATGCTCACTCTCGCCTGGGGGGGACAGATGGCTTTGCGTGGGGTGTGTGTGTGTGAGTTTTTGTGTGTCGGATGTGTTTTTTTTTTTTCTTCTTTTTTTGCCCGCGCGAAGATGCGGCTGTGTCGTTTGGCTACCTCTTGCAAGAGTGAGCTGTCTTCTTTTCGGACGACGGGTTTCTAGCGTTTTGTTGCGGTTCAAAGGTTCGGCGTTTTAACCGGCCACCGGTCGACCATTGAGGCTGAGAGTCGGGCAGTGCGGTGTGTAGACAGATTAGCACACGTTAACTCTGATTAGCCACTAATGAGACCAACGCCACGAGAAGTTCAAAAACGAAGCAGCATCGAATCGAGATGGAGGCACAATCCAAGGACAGCCAAGCAGGCCTCCCAGGGCAGGGGGGAACCTACGACGGTGAAGTAACGAAGCTCGAGTGACCGATGAAGCCTCGTCAATACCACCCAACGGCTGCAACACGCATGCACGGCTGCTAGGAGAAACAACCCACTACCTGTGGTGTTCGTACGTGCACTCCCGCACCTCCTCTGTACACAAATTCCCTCAGTGGGGTACTGCAATCGTGCCCGCGCAGCCCAGAAGCGTGTGAACCACGAATGCAGGGAACGGAAAATGGACAGAATCGGTCGAACTACATAAAAAAAAACGAGCAAAGTGCGCTGGGAGGGTGTGGCGTGGGGGAGTACGAGAAAACTCGCGAACACGGGGGGGGGAAATGGGGGAAGGAACAGTTGAGGCTCACGCATATTTTTTTTTTTTTTGTATAAGCACCTGCTTTGTAGGAAATACTTGAGGAGGCTGCCAGTTGCAAAAGATCAAAGGAGGTAAATGTGCTGTAGCCCACACGAAACACAGGTAAATCTGGGTTTAGTGGCGGGCGTAAGCGTTCAACAAAAAAGACCCATTTTGTAGTTGTATTGTTTCTCCCCCTCTAGCCTCCTTCGAAGTAAGCACAAGGCAGCCCCTCGAGTATTTTTTTGGATTACCCAGCTCCTACCCCGCGCAAGTCTCATGGACACACCGCGGAACCGGCCTGGCACTGCTGCATCCCCCTCGGGTTGCCGTCTCCGCGTCGCTGGATAAAGAAGGGCGGGTGGTCAGCACCAATTCGTCGGGTATTTTCGCGCGTTCTCCGCACGGCGAGGCGCCTCTGAACGCAGCAAGCGGGTGAGATGGGTGGGTGAGCAAGATCAAGCGGGAGAGGATCGCTTCGAGGGAGAGAAGCGCCTGTTCCGCTGTTCGTTGCTAGTCGAGGCAAGTAATTAAGACGCTCTGAGCCTCAAAAAAGATTTTTTGGAATCTCAATAAAAAATCCTCAGAGCGTGTGATGCTTGCACAGAAGAACAGACGGTACAGTAGCTTCAACACGTCCTTTTTTCCGCACCTTACAACGGCGGCACACCTCGAGTCTCAGAAAAAAGAAAGGAAAAAGAGGGGGGGAGGAACATTTCCGGAGTTGGGGCTTGCACTGATAAACGAAGCAACGGACGATCAGCATCAACTGACCAAGGGTGATGAAAATGATAAGGCAAAAGTTTCTTGTTCCTCGCGTGTACAGGGTATAAACTTCTCTGGGGGGTTTTCCTGTATTAGCACTTTCGTTGGCTTCGTTTTTCTCTTTCATGTGCAACCGTTGTTCCGGAAATGTTCCCGTCAGTACAGATGTACTATTAAGAAGAAAAAAAAAGAAGCGAGAAAAACGACGGTCGAGAAACAAGAACGGCGGGCTTCAGTCTGCGTGCTTCACCGGACACGAAATTACCTGAATGGGCGGCGATGGGAGAGGCAGGAGGGGAGGGCGAATGGAAGGCTAAGAGAAAGGACAAACAGACACGCCAACGAGCTCCGGTTGATCGCCCGAACGAAAAAAAAAGAACAGAAAGAAAAATCGTTGAATCGTCTCGCAGCTCTTTTACAAACAGTAATTCTCCCCCACCCCCTCCGGTGTATCCCCATCCGCCCCTGTAGTTTAATGTAACTGACAGGCACGGCTGCCCTCTAGTAAGAAACGTGAAAACGGGTATTTGCCTAGAGGCTTTCGTGTTCCGTGGTTAAGTGCGCAAATTGGTGAAGCTTCGACGCCGCCCACGCGATGTTTCGTTTGTGCTGCATTGTGTAGTGTCGTGTGTATGACCAGGTGCAGTGTGTGTGCAGCGGGGACGAATAGCCGCATCGATACGCAACAACACGCGAATAGCTGAAATCGCATGGAATAGCTGAAATCGCATGCTCCCCCCCGTGGGCATGCGAATGGTCTGTAAGACGGGAAACTGCACTGGTGGACCAGTGCCGCCGGGCGGCCGTTGATCGCACTGCTGCGGTCGGTCGACCTCCCGCCCACCACCAGACTTGACAACTCCAGAATCCCGCTGACAGTTTTGAAGTCCGTTACCTTGACTGCTGTTTCGCCGGGTAGAAGGTAGGGACAGTCTATTCATGTGCGTCTTCAATTAGAAGACGAGGCATTTGGCTACCTTAAGAAAGTCATAGTTACTCCCACCGTTTACCCGCGACGTGATCTCTCAGCGTTGACATTCAGGGCACTGGGCAGGAGTCACATTCCACTCGCCACCGCTGTGATGAAGCGAAATGCTGTGGTTTTATTAACCAGTTGGTTTCCTCTTGTTCATAACAGTTCCAAGCTGACAGGATCCTGTGTTTTATCCACGGCGGGTAGTACGCCGCTAGGTACCCTCAGACCGGTTCGCAGCGGCCTGCCCGGGAGGAGGATGTCTCGCCCCCTTATTTTTCCTCGTGAAAAATCGGACTCCTAAATCGGACTCTCTCCGTTCTCCGCCCCCGCAGTGAAATATTCATGGTCCCCCGCCAAAGCAAAAAATTCCCCGACCGTCGGAGGTCCCCTCGTCCGATGTTGCCCTCCAGCAACGAGAGACGAGAAAGGCCCGTGAGGCTTTCGTTCGAAAGTGAACGACAGCCATCAGTCGGTTTGCGGGTGGGCTTCACCACCCCAAGGAGGACAATCCGGTGTCCATTGAGTTGGTCTTGTGAAGACACTTGTTGGTCGGTTGGGAACCGTCCGTTGTCTGTACAGCGGTCTCGTCTCTTTTCTACTACCAGTGCCGGTTGGAAACGCCCATATACCTGCTGCATTTTCGCTCGCCACAGGTACTCGGAGCCACCAGCATCAACCACCAACAAGTAGTGAGAGTATGGCGTACTACATGTACCACATGCAGTAGCAATGATACTCCATGGCACCACATGCAAGTGCTTTGGCACCACTAGTAGTAGAGACAAGGCCTAACAGGGGGGAAAAAAAACATGTCGAAAAAAAATTGGAGAAAAAAAAACAGTAGAACCCCGCGTGGGGGGATTGGAGTGTATTCTGCTCTTCGGGCGGATCCTTGCACCTGATGTACTTTTTGGCCCTCTTCAGCGCCAGCAGTAACGTGGGGGCGACTGGGTTTGCTTCCAGCCTGGTTGATGTGTATGGCCCGGCGATCTGCCACAGATCTTTTAGACTGTTTCGTGTTTGAAGAAGCCGGAAGTGGGGGGGAGTGTTTTAGCGTGTTTCTTGTTTAAAGAAGTCGGTAGCTTCAAGTCTCTGGTTGACATTTCTTTTTTCCTGGCTTTTTTTTTTTTTTAAAGTTACTTAGTATTTATGCCAGCGTACTAGCTCTGACCTCGACCCCCGAGCCCGGAACTGGTAAACTGGTCTGTATCCAGATTTTGTGCACAGGGGGAGGGCAGACACCCCCGTTCGGCAACGAATGCCTGCAGAGCGAAGTCGTACCGGATAGCGGTGGCATGGTGGACAAAGAACGAAGAAAGCCATACGCCTGCTACGGGAAACGAAGGGACGAGTGGGCCAACAACAGCGTCAGTCAGTGAAGGGACGAGTGGGCCAACAACAGTGTCAGTGAAGGGACGAGTGGGCCAACAACAGTGTCAGTGAAGGGACGAGTGGGCCAACAACAGTGTCAGTGAAGGGCTTGGGTTAGTCATCATATCTTTGCGCATGACCCCCACTTTGTCGACGCACGCTTCATACTCCGGCCACGTGGCGAAGTTCAGTGTTCTTGGGCTCGCAATCCACGCATTGAGGTACGCCTCCATAGCGCTCCTCGGGATGTCACTGCCACGTTCATACGGGCCATTGAGCCCGAGCATTAGCACGTCGGTCAGCGTCTGCTCGTGAAGCCTCTTCCTGGCTTTTGTCAACACCCTTTTCATGTTTGAAAAGACACGCTCGACCGATGCTGTCCCCATTGGCAGGACAACAGCAATGGCAAACAGATTGTTTGTCTCTGGAAATGCCGTCGAAAGGTTCGATGACTTCAGCAGCCCCAGCATGACGTCTTCCAATGCACCCGGTGGTTGAACACGGTGGTAGTACACTGTGGTACCCCGTGGTAGCACACTGTGGTACCCCGTGGTGCACGGTGGTAGTACACTGTGGTACCCTGTACACTCTGTAGTAGTACACTGTGGGTAGCCGGTTTCTCCGGGAAAACAATAATAGCTGAGATTTTTTTTTTTTTTTTTGACCCAGACCAGTTTCCAGACCAACTCTGGTCTGGCGACCAGCTGACCCCCCCCAAGCTAGTAGGCTGATTTATGGTGTTGAACTGTGGGGGGGGGGACTTTCGATCGACTGTCGAGAAACTCGGAAGTGCAACATTTTGAGCCGACGAATAGCTGGGAATAAACTGGGCAGTCTCGGTTCTGCAAGGTTTTCCCCCCCGCAGATTTTTTGGCGATAACCCCCGTACACCACGAGAAAAGAACGAGAACATTTCCGGAGTTGGGGCTTGCACTGATAAACGAAGCAACGGACGATCAGCATCAACTGACCAAAGGTGATGAAAACGATAAGGCAAAAGTTTCTTGTTCTTCGCGTGAACAGGGTATAAACCTCTCTGGGGGGGATTTGTACTAGCACTTTTCGTTGGCTTCGTTTTCTCTTTCATGTGCAACCTTTGTTCCGGAAATGATCCCGTCAGTACAGATGTACTATTAAGAGAAAAAAAAAAACCTAGCGGTTTTTGTTTTCAATTCCCATTTCGTTTTCGCCCCGTACCACCCGAAAAATCCGCATTCTGGGCAGGGTCGCCACGCATCCGCGCCGCAGGTTAGCTCCAGCGCCATAAAAAGAGAAGGAAAACAACAAAGAAATGCTAGGGTTCGGCGTGCGGTGCGTGCCGCCAGCCCGGTCGAACGCGGATTTCATCGGGGGGATTGCAAAAACGTGCTTGGAATGGGTATGTGCTCAACACCGCACTGGTCCCGTCTGCGCCGTGTTTCGGTCCTTTAAGCCACGTACACAGAAGGCGTACCACCATCAGCGCGGAACGTTGAGTGTCTGCAGACAGGACAGCTGTGTGAGTCTGGTTTGTCAGGCGGCTGTTCGCAGCTCGGGGGGGGGGGGGGAATTCATCGGGGGGGTGGCGGCCGATTGTGCGGGTAAACGCGCGACTCGCTCGGGCGGCCTTCCGTCCCCCACGCGGGCAGGAGGGATCGCGGGGGACCGCCGCGCGGCGGGTCTTTCATGTTCGTGTTGTATTTTCATTCCTTTTTTTTGCTGTTATTTCCAGGGATTATTCTAATCCCCGAAATTCGGGAAAATCATGGTTAAAAAGTCTGTAGCATGGCCGGAAGATTTTTTTTTCCACGTTGAGCGAGGTTTTTTTGATGACCTGCAAGCCTGGTCTGCGACCTTCGTGGGGCGTGTTGCTGCTTCGCCACTTTGTTGTAGACCCCACTTGTGGGTCTTGCGGGTCCTCTAGCCTCCGTGACACTGGCCTTGCCAGCACAAGTTTTCACCAGAAACTCCCGTGGTTAAAAAACCTTTTTTTTAACCGGCCTGGTTTTGAGAATATACTTTTATGTGGTGAAGAACTCTTTTTTTAACCATGCAGGATAGTCCCTGATTGAGCACCTTTTTTCCTGCCAGTCAAAAAAGCCCATCGGGAATCGGTGCTTCTAGTAGTCGGTGCAATGCTGCCTCTACAAGTCGTCGATGTTTCCGTCGCCGCTGTGGGGATTGGTGTTTGTGGTAGAGGGCTCTTAGCTTAGTGCTTGCGAACTCCTTGCTAGCGCGAGCCGCTCAGCTTGGGCATGCTGACTTAATCCGCAGGTCTCCCTCTGCTAAGGCAAACTCAAAAGACGGTTCGCTTCGCGACGGTTAGCGGGTTGAGTTGAGTTGTGCTGTGCTGTGCTCTTCGAAAGCAACGGGGAGAAATGCATACAAGAGGAGGACGTGGATCATTTGGAGCTGGTACGAACGGAAGTGCGGGTAGAACTCTTCGAAGGAAACCTCACTGTGGGTGTGTGTGCGGCATGAGGGGGGGGGGGAAACCTTAGTTTGTTGTGTAGGCAGAATACTGCCTCATGCATTATTTGATGCTGGCATCAAATGGGATGCGAAAACAGAAAAGGGGGAGTGTACAGCTCCCTAAGTGGGGACATCCGGGGCCTGTGGACATGGTCAACAGGATCGTCAATGTGTCACCACTTCAGATCTCTGCATCCGGGTTGCGGAATGTTCACCCATTCCCTTTCGGCAATCCTGCACGTCCGAGCAAGGACTAGCTCTCCCGATTCATCGAGGGAATCCTTGAGGCACCTAAACGTACAGGGTAATTGGGTTGTTTGCAATCAAAACACATGACATGGTTTTCGGAGCTTAATTTTGTGTTGACCCTTTCGCTTCGTGTCTTGCTTACTTATCTAGCTTGCACCAAGTAGTCCGTTGCTTGCAACGAGTGCCGGGGTAAGGTCCACCCGCCATCCCCCATGACCTCGCAGTAGCCATCTTCTCTCACTCTCTAAGACCTCTGCGGGGTTTACCCCGTTTCTACTTTTCTCGGTTCAAAGTGACAAGTGCATGGTGCCCAAGTAGAATTCCCTCCTGTATTTTTTTCTCTGCAGTGTTGTGTGCGCCTCGTTCTCCGGGTTTCGCTCTTGAACAGACAAAGTTAGACTCATCAGTAGGTCCTTTGATGGGGACTTTTCAGCCAGGTGCGAGCACATTTCTCATTTGTTTAAAAAATTATATGTCTTCGCTCTTGCGCTATCCTTCCAAAAACTGTTGCGTTGACGCATTTTTTGTTGAGCAGACCGAGTTTGGGCCCTCTCTTCATTTCCACCTGGTATGTCTTGAGTTAGGGATCTCCATGTGAAGCACGGACATGTAAACTGTGACAGTGACATGATCTTCAGTTTGGTGTTGGTTTGCTCATTGCTCTGGCCTACATATTTGGAACACATTGCAATGCCTCGAAAAAATACTCGAGGGGCTGCGTTGTGCTTACTTCGAAGGAGGCTAGAGGGGGAGAAACACAATACAAGTACAAAGTGGGTCTTTTTTGTTGAACGCTTACGCCCGCCACTGAACCCAGATTCACCTGTGTTTCGTGTGGGCTACAGCGCATTCACCTCCTTTGATCTTTTGCTGGCAGCCTCCTCAAGTGCATATACAAAAAGAAAACGCTTTAGACTGTTTCGAGTTTTAAGGTTCCGTGGTTTGTGCCTGCGGTTAACGTTCAAGGCGGGTTGGGGCTCTTTCCTCGTGGTGGTCTTCCGCAGCTGTCTTTATTCATGCTTTTGTAACGCACATTTTCGCTCTTTGTTTGCTAGCCAAGCGGTGGCCATCTTTGACCGTTTTACTTTGACCGGCACGAGATCTTAAATCCCCCCTTCGACAAAAGCGACGCATATTTCTTGGGTTGTCCTTTTTGATGTTCGTTGCCGACAACATTATTTACTTTCAGCGTCTGTTCATGCCTTTTTTAGTGACGCTGTTTTGGGGTTTCTTTCTTTACCGTGGGGTTTCTGGACTTTATGGTGCCGCAGAGAGAAAAACAGAGAGCACGCAGAGAGAAGAGAGAGAGAGTTAGAGTGCAGGGACCATCTCTCCGGGGAGTATCCGGTCGCCTCACTACTAGAGAGAAATAACGTACCCATCGCCGCTGACGTCCATGATGTAGAAAAGCTTGTGCGCCGCCGCGTCCGAGATGACAGGGCATCCCGTGTGCTTGGCCATGATGTTGAAGACGCCCTTGATTTCTTCCTTCTGCAGGAACCCGCTGTTGTCAGCGTCAGCCTCCAAGTAGACACGCTTCGTGAAGTTCATGCACTCCTCGGGATCAGCCCTGTTGTTGTGTAGTTAAATTTCTCAGTGTGAGGCTCATCGACAATTTAACCTATTTTTTAGAGTTTAAGTTCGCTTGAAATTCCGGGGTTTGAGGGTCTCCGTGTGACCGTTCATGAATGGGTTCTCTTAGAGGACTTTTTATGACGCGTACTCCCATTCTCCCAAACGTTCCTACCAAATGGTTTTACTTCCTTTAACTGGTTTGGCAGGGGAGTCGTCAGGCGAGGCGGCCACGTGCGCGGCGTTCTGCTGCTACGTTGGGCAACTGCTTGGTGACCGGTAACATGCAGTTTGGTTCGCCGCAGGTAGCATTTCGAGCGCAGCGTTACCTCAGACGTTTTCGGGATTATTTGGGTTCGTTCCGAACGAGAATTACACCCTGTTTGCGTCGATTGCGAAGCCCACAAGGCAATGGTCGGATTTAGCTGACATAAAACTCCAGTTTGGTTGTTGCCAACAGCACTTCAAATGAACTAGCATGACGCGTTGCGTTGTGGTGCTTCGCAGCTAATTATACGCAATCAAAACGCAGAGATGTCAGCTAATAACGGCTCTCAATGAATGTCAATTAGCTCACAGCAGTTCAAATGAAATAGCATGACTATCACGGCTAAGCATACATGAAAGCGTTCACGAGTTCAACGTTCATGTCCTCGATGCCCTTCTCCTCCTTGATCTTGTTCAGGTTCTTCAATCTGGTGGCTTCGGTCTTCTCGGTCTCCGGCTTCACGGTAACTTCGATTTCCTCGCGCGGCTCGATTGCACGCGCAGCGTCGACCCACGCCTTCGTCTGCAACACGTTGTTGAACTCGGGGTCGGCCGGCTTCGTGCTCTCCCACGCTTCGATCGCGGCCGGGTCACGGAAGGCGATAATCTTGATGACGCTGCCTTCGAACACTTCCCTCGCGGGGCCGATGCCTTCCATGAAGCGGACCTTGTCGGAGACCGGTGTGTACACTGCAGCACCTCCTCTCCCCTTGGTCTGCACGACGACAATAAGGTCGCCCGGCAGCATGCCGGCCTCTTCCGCGCCTCCGCCTTCGACGGTTCTTGCAACCTAAAGTTGTGGTATGAGTTGGTATGAGTTGTGATCTCCACCTAATTGCAAAACTGTGTGGTACGAAACTGTTTCACGGTTCTTGCAATCTGCGAGTTGTGGTACGAGCTGGGATTTTCTCCGTTGCAAGACTTGGTACGAGTTGTGATCTCCACCCAATTGCGAGACTGTGTGGTACGAAACTGTTTCACGGTTCTTGCAAGCTGCAAGCTGCAAGTTGTGGTACGAGACTGTTCTTGCAACCTGAAGTTCCGGTATGAGTTGTGTTCAAACGACGGTCTTGCAAGTTGGATTGCAGGTGATGGGTGCTGTTGCTCCTCTTCTAGTTGCTGTTTATCGTCACGGGTTCGTTGCACTGTAATTGCAAACTGTTGCGGTGGGCAGCAGGACACCTCGTCCAGGCGGGTAGCGTCACCTCCCCGATGCGAGCTGATTGCCGGTTGGATGCAGGCACCAGCACCGTCGTGCCACCGACACCTTCCAGTGTGAAATCCGGTGTGACACCCGAATGCTGTTTTTGCGGGTGTACCCACACCCGACACTTTGACCGCGCAATTAACTCCTCCACCCGGTACTGGCACCAGAACATTTCCGGAGTTGGGGCTTGCACTGATAAACGAAGCAACGGACGATCAGCATCAACTGACCAACGGTGATGAAAATGATAAGGCAAAAGTTTCTTGTTGTTCTTCGCGTGTACAGGGGGTATAAACCTCTCTGGGGGGAAAATCTTAGTTTCGTGTTCAGGCGCTACTTGCCTCTCATGTGTTTGATGGGGGGGGGGGGGGGGGGGGGGGGGGGGGGGGATTGCAAGAACGTGCTTGGAATGGGTATGTGCTCAACACCGCACTGGTCCCGTCTGCGCCGTGTTTCGGTCCTATAAGCCACGGACACATAAGGCGGACCATCATCAGCGTGGAACCTGAGTGTCTGCAGACAGGACTGCGGTGTGAGTCTGGTTTGTCAGGCGGCTGTTCGTAGCTCGTCACAGCCAGGACCACCCGTGCTACTAGAGCACAGGCGAATGTGGGTGAGGGGGGGGGGGGGGGGGGGGGGTAGGGGGGGTCAAACTGTGTCCCATTTGGACCATTTCTCTAAGTCAGCAGTTCACACGTAAAGGGGGGACCCCCGCCCCAGGGGATGATAGTTAATCGTCCGGAAACTGCGGTTTACGCCCTCAGAAATCCGAAAAAGCTCGTCAATGAGCTCCAAAACGCAATTTTAAAAAAACGTGCCCGTTTGGTGCCACCGTTCGTCATGGAGACCCCCTCGTAGTGCCCTACGTGGCAGGGCCCCCCTCAAAATACAAAAGAGAGGCACTTTGAAACGCCCATAGGAGGGAACAGGAAGAAGAACGGGGCCCGGTTTGCGCGGTTACTGTTGGGTGCCCCGTGCCAGTTCTCCAACATTGGCACGAAAGGAGCAGCATTTAAATGCTGCTGCGAACGACGTCTTGGTCATTCCCGACTCTAACGCCCTTCCCAGCTCCAGGCCCAACATCGATCCAGTTTCCTCGACGCGGAAACGCACCGGTGTTGTGCGGCTACCATCTGCCATGATCTCTTCGTCGGCGTTGAGCCTCCTGAAGGGGTTTGTCGAAAAGAAAGGAAAGAAGAGCCGTGAACTACCCTCTCAGTAAGAAAACCTTCCTGAGGCCCCCGCCAACGCCTTGCGCAGATTGGCAGATTCAGGACTTGTCTGCCGCGATGGCTTCCAAGATCGCTGCATGGATTCGCGCGGCGGAAAGCCTAGACACACAGGCAGGCGCGTTGCTGCATACGTGCGCAAAGCTCACGCCCAGACGTTTGATCGCTTCTACGACCCAGCTAGTGTAGTCAGTGGGTCGGACGAAGCAGCTTCCGTGGCTTGGCTCAACCAGAGACATGGTTTGTGCCATATAGCGCTCTTGGTGCACTGATCGGTCAGAAGGGAGTCTTGGAAACTCCTGCCTCATCAAGGTCTTCGTCAGTCGGGAAGGTGTCGTCGAAAAGCTTCCGAGCGCTATCAGAGTTGTGTGCAGGCTGAGTAAGCGATGCAATCCGATAGGATTTGCTAAGCCGCAGACGGCTGCTCAGAGATGATAGTGTCCCATGGCATCCTTCTGCGAAGTCGTTGGTTGCGTGGTTGTAAGATGCCCCGTTTACGGACTAGTGACGTCGCGCCAGCAGACGAGCTCCAGCTCCCTCATCAGGGCATCCCAGTTGAAGATCGCCGGTGAATTATGGTTGCAGCCGTCCAAGCGCACGGCTTTCCATTTCGCCCCCGGCAAAGAGAGCATGCCAGGATTAACGGTGCACACACGACTGTTTGCTATCTTGTGTGACCCTGGTGACCCAAAATACGCGTGGTGTGCTCGCGTGCCCCCTCCAAGAATGCGTATGTCTTCCCACGTGACAAACGGTGGCGTTTTGACAAACGGTGGCACCAAACGGGCACGTTTTTTTTACTTGTGCTCGAGCACAGCCCTGCGGAGACCATCCAGGTCTTTATTTCGTGTTTTTTCCGGGGTTTGCCCTGGGGTATGTAGTCATGGGCTCGTGTACGCGCGTATTTCGCCTTAGAAAAAAAATACCCCAATGGGACACTTTTTTGCCGTAGTTTGACCCCCCCTATGCCAGTGATGTTATCAAACGTTTGCAAACGTACGTTTGACAAGATTTATCAAACGCAAACGTTTGACAAACGTGCAAACGTGACGTTTGCCAATCGATGGACCGGGTCTGTACACAGTACACGACCCTTGATAGCACTCGTCCACGTGGCTGCAGGCGGACACGACGAAAATAAGGGAACAGGACATCCTTCTGGTTCTCCTTGGGCGTGCACAGGGAGATACAGGGAGATACAGGGAGATGCTAGCCTTCAGCAAGTGTTCCCTCCCACTTTCTGGGGCCCCGGGCATGAAGATCTTGCCCTTGTGACTCGAGTGTTCACAAGCCGACCCCACACTCGGATCCCCACTGCAGGCGCAGCCAGCGCCTCACTCACGTTTGATACACGTTTGACATGAATTTTGCAAACGCAAACGTTTGTCAAACGTTCAAACGTTCAACGTTTGCCATGATCACTGCCCTATGGGGGGGGGGGGGGGGGGTTTCCTGTATTATAATTATATCACTTTTTCGTTGGCTTCGTTTTCTCGTTCATGTGCAACCGTTGTTCCGGAAATGTTCCCGTCAGTACAGATGTACTTCTAAGAAAAAAAACGTAGTTTAACCACATACGGACGAACGACGCATCTGCGTCGTTTAATACAAGGTTATTCCTGTGAGCATGTACGAAGCCAAATACTCATCGAAAGTGGTCGTCGTTTGTTTTGTTGGAAATATAAGGCACAGGTCTTTCAAATACGACCTTCGTCGGGCAGAAATATCTTCCTCCCCCCCTCTGAGTACGACCTGAGACTTACCCAAAAAAGTCCCTTTTTCCCAAATTAACGCACCCTCTGTCCGTATGTGGTTAATGTTAGGGGGGTGTGAATCGGTTCAAAGATGCCATACCTTGGTCGATCCTTTGGCAAGAATGCAGCCGATAGATCCGGTCTTCCCAGTAGCAAGGGCAGCTCTGTGTGGTGAGTTGGAGATGAGATGGTTGCACTCTTCGTGAAAGTTTCGCTTGACTCCCGGCAGAGGCACCCGGCAACCTTCGTCATTTTGTGTTTCCGACGATCCCGTGGGACGTGCAGATTGGTGTCTTTCGACGCTTTTTTTCTAAAAGGAATCGAAATGCGGAGCTCGTACGCACGGAGGTTCGCATACTTTCTGGCCTCTTCCAAGAAGATGGCTTGATGCTGTAGTGTAGAAGAGAGAGACGAGTTAGAGTGCAGGGATAGAAGATGTTTACGGTGGAGCCCAGCCTCAGAAGCTGGGGGTGTTCCCGTGAGTCACAGCCGAAAAGCGGGTTTCCAGCAAACACAACGCGTGCAAATGCACCCGAAAAGGCCTCTTCTGTTGCCGACAATCAACCGGGGTTGATGTGCAGTCTGGTGTCTTTCGACGCTGAACTCCAGCTTCTGGGGCTGGGATCCACCCCCAAGTCGTACAGAAAAGTGAGGGGGGGGAAAAACTTAGTTTAATGTTTAGGCAGGACACTGCCTCTCATGCATGTTTGATGCTAGCATCAAGTCTTCTTCGAAGAGAGTGTAAAATAGAAAAGGGAAAAAGGAAAAGGGTAAGAGTGTAACGGGGGGATTGCAAGAACGTGCTTGAAATGAATATGTGCTCAACACCGCACTGGTCCCGTCTGCGCCGTGTTTCGGTCCTTTAAGCAAAACGTCCAATGACCGCAAGGTACCCATCATGTACCACGGACACATGAGGCGGACCATCATCAGCGCGGAACCTTGAGTGTCTGCAGACAGGACTGCGGTGTGAGTCTGGTTTGTCAGGCGGCTGTTCGTAGCTCGTCACAGCCAGGACCCGTGCTACTAGAGGAGTGTAAGGGGGGGAGGGGCCGTTGTATAATGGTCTAGCTTGGAGGGAATTGGAAAGGTTGGAAAAGGTTTTGGGGCCTCCGTCGGCACCCGTGCTACTAGAGGAGTGTAAGGGGGGGAGGGGCGGGGTTTTCATACTTTCTGGCTTCTTCCTGGGCCTTCCAAGCCTGGAGGGACCTGAGGAAGACCTTGCGCGCAAGCGACACGCGGACGAGCTTCTGGATCTTGCGGGCGGCGGCGTCCTTGTCGTCTTCGGTGGGCGCCGCGACCGCGGCCACGGGGACAATGGCGGCGGCGACAGGGTCCACGACGGGCTGCGCGTTCTCGTGCACCGGCTCAGGCTCAGGTTCCGGGGTCGGCTCCGGCTTCGGCGGGACCACGACGGGAGACGGCGCCTCGAACGGTTCGTTGCGCTCGAAGACAACCTGCTTCTCCTCCGATTGGGGCGCGTCGACGACGACGACCTCGCGGACGGCCATTTCCTCGCTCTGCTCCGGCTGCTCCTTCTTCTTGATGCAGCAGAAGAAGACCAGGAAGCAGCACAGCAACAACAGGATGATGATGCCGCAGATGAGCCCGATGATCTCCCCCGCGCTCAGCGACGGGTCGTCGTGGTCGCAGTACGACTCCGTTTCGGTGTGGATCAAGTCCCAATCGTCGTGGCACCTGAGCACGATGCACCGCCCGCCGGTGACGAGCGTCACGGCGGCGCCGTACTTCTCGCAGCTGGTCGACGGGGCCCCCGCGAACGTGGAGGACACCTCCAGGTTGCTACCGGCCACGGAGAGCACCGAGTTGTACTCCGGGGCCTGCAAAACAAGCGCTGCGACCTCTCCCGCGATTTCCGAAGACGTCCGGGACAATGCGTTGACGTTGACCTCGGCGCCACCGTACACGACGATCGATCCGTCGAGCACTTGGTAGAGCTCGAATGAAGGGTCTCCCATCACGGTTGCCATGGTGTCCCTGAGGAACGTCTTCAATCCGTTCGTAACCTGCGAGTAGTCTCCGGCGGTGAAGTTGAGCTCTACCACCATACGGGTGGTTGTAGGCTCGACGGCGTCCACGCAGATCTCCAGCCTCCGGCCGTTGACCACTGGGTTCGCGTACCCCGGGCGTCGGCACGAGCATCGCGTTGAGCTCGATCCCGTGCTGACGAGGCAGGTGGCACGACCGTCGCCAAACGCCCAGCAGTCCTCGTCCGTGTTGCACCAGTTCTCGACGAAGGTGTCCGTCACTGCCATCGTGGCCGTCGCCGCGGCAACGACAAGGAGCGCGCGCATCATCGTGGGGTTGATCTCTCTCTTTCTCTCTCCCTTTTTCGTTCGGACTGGATTGTTTTGCTTTCGTGGTGCTAAATAACCCACATTTCCCCCCGTGCATTCTGCACTTCGTTCGGACTGGCTTGTTTTGCTTTCGTGGTGCTAGATAACTCACATTTTACCCCGTGCATTCTGCACGCTGACGAGGACCAGACGATGCCGGCCTTGCGCTGCATAGCCCCGAAGGCTCACTCCCAGCGCGCTTTCGTCGGGCCGCTAGACAGACCTGGACACCATGTCTTTTGAAGAAACGAGGAGAATAACGAAGGTTCGTAGGTTTGTGGTGTTCTTTTTACTGTCGACGACTTAACTTTTGTTGGTGCCCGGGAAGAGAAACATAGTTTAATGTCTGAGACATAACACTGCCTATCGTGCGTGTGAGGTTGCGAGACGTCTGTTGCTTCCTGGAAAGGAGACGGGCGTTGCTCCTGAACCATGGCGGGTAACACTGCGTTGTTGGATGCATCTTGGGATATGAGGAGTGCCGCTCTTCGCGTGCGATTCAACGCGGAAACTTCGAGTTGGAGGGGAGGCGTGACGCCCTGCCGTTGAAAGACCGGTAGAAGTCCACGACGGATCCATCTTGGATGAGAGGTGCCGCTCTTCGCGTGCGATTCAACGCGGAAACTTCGAGTTCGAGGGGAGGCGTGACGCCCTGTCATTGAAAGACCGGTAGAAGTCCACGACGGATCCATCTTGGGACATGAGAAGTGCCGCTCTTCGCGTGCGATTCAACGCGGAAACTTCGAGTTCGAGGGGAGGCGTGACGCCCTGTCGTTGAAAGACCGGTAGAAGTCCACGACGGACGGTTCACCCAACGGGGCGGCATCCCCGTTCATTCTCGCTGCGGACTCCGCCTGCCTCTGTCTGAGGGACACCGCGGCTTGCCGCGCGTGCTCCGCAAGCCAAGACGCAGCGGCGGCCGCCTTCTCGGGGCAGAAGGGCAGGGGACCCGTCAACTTTTCCTCGCAGCCGCTGGACGACCCTCCGACCGCCATCGCCTGCTGCAGGAGAGCGACGAAGCTGTCGTAGCACCGCTCCTGCTCCGGCGATAAACCGTACACGAAGCGCCGCGCTGCGTCGGCGTCGATCGCCGCCTCGCCCTCGCCTTCGGCTTCCGCTTGCACCGGCGCGAGTCTGGCTTTCCCTGCGCTCGACCTCCTTCTCGGCAGAGGCTTGAGGCCCTCCCGCGCCGGCCTTCGGTGCTGGATCTGCCGCAACGCTTCCTCGTGCGACCGGTGCACCTTCGTGATCTCCCACATGCCCGCGGGCAGCTGCTCCCGCCACCCGCGGGACGGCTTCATTCTTCCCCGCTGGGTTCCTCCAGGACCATTGTTTTTGTGTGTGTTTTGGCGGATGAACGCTTCGGGTGGACCTTTCTTTGATTGTGTCCTTTCGTCTTGTTTCACTGCTCGTTGTTTTTTGTGTTTTCGGCGGTATTCGTATTCGCTCAGTCAGTTGCCTGTGACGGCGTTCTTCATCAAAGGTTCAGGTTGCTTGGACTCGCTCCTTTTTGTGGTTCCGGTTTTCTTTTTTAAATTCTGCGCTTTTTCCTCACGAGCCCTGTGGCAGTTTCGTTCGAATTCGGCTCTTCTCGTACTTGTGAGCGGACAAACTCAAGTAGCCCACCCCTTCTGTACGGGAGCGTCCGGTATGAACACCAAGCATGTTTATTCGGTGTGCTTCAGTGTTACTCGGTTCAAGCTTGTCACGTGGGCTTCAATTTATTCAAAATCTTAGGTCGGCAAGCATAGTGTTCAGGAGTCGGGTCCCTCTGAGCTTGTAGCCGGGTGGGCAAAGTGTGGTCGACAGCGCAGCACCGCAGAACAGGCGCGCGGTAGAGGCTTCGTGCGTCACCCCTAGCAGACCGGCACGTGCAGATGGATGGAAAACGGCGAGCAGAAAAAGTGACTGATGGAGCCGGGCGACACCGGGGCGGACCCCGGTGATCATTCGACGGAACTTGTGCGTGGGAATCTGGCACCCGAGTGAGTAGTCGCAGCGATGGGGCTAGAAGACGTTCTGCATGAATTGGGACGGTGTACCTGGCACAGCGGACTACGCGCACATGCCACGGTATTGTGGACCCGCGTGGTCCACGTTGTACCGTCGTAGCGTTTACTGAGCTGCTTTTGTTGTTAGTGGGCGCTGAGCTTCTTGGGATGCGATTCGGCTTTTTCTGTCACGCCAGAGCGTCGAGTAGAGCCGTGAGAGGCTCCTCGAGATCCTGCCACTGCGCGTCGTCGTTGGGAGCATCCGCGACGCCGGCGAAGTATCTCCCGGTGACCGTGGCCGTCGCCAGCTGGACGGGCAGCGCCGCAGCCTGCGGTGCGGTGTGCGTCGCGCTCTCGGGAGTGAGCTTCAGGGCGCCAGACAGAGTTCCGTGAACAACGCCCGGGTGGCAGAAGACTTTCTGCATGGGTTGGGACTGCGTACCCACGGCATGGCCCAGCACATAGGTATTGTGAACCTAATTGGTACACGTAGTACCCAGTGGTAGCATCAACGGAACTGCTGTTTGTTGCTAGGTGTGGGCGCTGAGCTTCTTGGGATGAGATCCGGCTTTTTCTTCACGTCAGAGCGTCCAACAGAGCCATGAGAGGCTCCTCGAGATCCTGCCACTGCGCGTCGTCGTTGGGGGCATCCGCTCCGCCGGCGAAGTATCGCCCAGTGACCGCGGCCGTCGCCAGCTGGACGGGCAGCGCCGCTGCCTGCGGCGCGGTGTGCGTCGCGCTCTCGGGGGCGAGCTTCAGGGCGCCAGACAGCGCAGTTCCGTGCACGGCGCCTGGGTGGCACGCGTTGATGGTCAGGCCCGGGATCCGCTTGGCCCACGCGCGGGTTAGGATTCGATCGGCCTGTTTCGAAGCGGTGTACGCGGCGATGCCAGAGTACTTCCGAGACTCGTAGTTGAAGTCGGAGAGGTCGAGATCCCTTGCCCAGGAGGAAGCCAGATTGACGACGGTTGGCAGACGGCTGGAAAACGAGGTGATCCCGAGGATCAGGCGGTGGTACGAAAGGGTGTTCACCGCGAATTGGAGCTCGATGCCGTCCTGCGTGAGGACGCGCGCCCGGCTGCACACGGCGGCCGCGTTCACGAGGAGGTCGACGCCGCCCGGGAACTCCCGCCGCAAGCTCTCCGTCAGAGCGCGCACCGACTCCCCGGACGACAAGTCGGCCACCCTGACAACCGCCCCGAGGGGCACCTCCGCTTCCCGCTTCCTGGAGACCACCGCGACGTGGTACCCGGCCTCTGGGGACAGCAGCGCCTTGACGATCTCCGCGCCGATGCCGCCGGTGCCCCCGGTGACCACCGCGACCTTCTTCCCGCCGCAGTAGGCGGGGGCCCCGCGGGCGCCGCCCCGCTGCAGCACCAGCTCCGCGGCCCGCAGCGCGTAGAACGCGCGGAACGGCTGCGGCACCCGCAGCAGCGGCGCCGCCACGTAGCGCTCGGCGTTCTCGATCGCCTTCACGCCGAGCGGCAGGTCCTTGTTGCCGTAGAAGTCCTTGCCGTGGTACAGCGGCTCGGCGGACGGGTCCGCGAAGAAGATGTTCACCGCCACGCTGCAGCCCCCGGGCGCCGACAGCGTGTGGTGGAACCACAACGGGGGGATGAACAGCGCGCAGCCGGGCTCAAGTTCAACCTCCAGCCGCATCGCGTCCGCCTGGCGGAACCGCGGGTAAAGGGACAAGTCAGGGTCGTGGATGTCGTCGACCCGGCTAGACGAGCCTTCGACGTACAGAAACGGCTCCGCTGCCGGTGGCCAGACCGTGCAGGTCTTAGAGGAGGCCACCTGGCAGAGCAAGTTGGGGAGCGTGTCGTAGTGCGTCCAGAGCTCTGTGCTCGGGGACGTGATGCGGAGCGCGCTGCTGTGGTACCGCAGCGGCGGGGTCCGGGGGGCGGGCGCCTCGACCTCGCGGCAGATGGCGGCCAACGGAAAGTCGGCGGCGATTTCGGGGAAAATGCTCGGGAAGTGGCTCCCCGCCTTGAGCCGCCCCGGCGGCACGCTCCGCAGGTAGTACTTCTCCCCCGGCCCCACCACGGGCGCGAGCGACGCGTCGCCGCCGCACCGGCGGACGAGCTCGGCCAGCGGCATCTCGTGGAACGAGAAGTTGCCCTTCGTGTTCTTCGCGCGGTGGCCGGCAAGGTCAATCTTCGCTTGCGGGCACACCTGCGCGGCAACCGTGCTGGACGCGCACGTACGCTCGAAGTGTGCTGGGCTCGCCCAGAGCCTGAGGGAGTCGCCGAACGGCAGCCCCCGGATCAGCACCGGGACGCCCCGCGCGAAGCAACGCCGCAGCGCGGTAGACCGCGCCGCCGCCGTCGGGTGCAGCGCGGCGTCAGACAGGTCCAGGGTCCCCACCTCCCCGCACCCCCAAAAAGAGTCCGGCGCGAGCTCCCCCTGGCATCCCGCGCTGTCTGCAGGAGGCCCTGCCGTGCTCGGCGCGTCCCCCTGCTGCTGCTGCTTCGCAGCCTTCAAGGCCACGCAGGCCCGGTCGACGACGCGAAGGACGCCGTCCCAGTCGCCGACTACCCGCGCGTCCGCCGCGCCCGAGAGCACGAAACGGACGACCTCCCGACCCCCTTCGCCCTCTCCCTTCGGGCCCCCCCGTGCCCCGCAGTCCTTGTCGACCCAGCCCTTCGCCTGGAGCAGGTCCTTCACGCCTTTCGCCTTCGCCGGAAGCACCTCCACCAGCCGCCTCTCCAACTCCTCCTCCCCTCCCCCCGAACCCGGTGCCCCCGACATTCTCTTTTTTTTTTCGCGCAAGCGCCGCCCACCGCCGTCCCCCGCTGGGTGCACAACCGCAACTGCTGCACACTAACCGCCGACCGGGCGGCAGGTGGAGTGTGTGCGACTGAGCAACCCCTCCCCTCCCGGCAGCAGCCGTCGATGGCTCTGGGTGCGACACGCCCACCCCCCCGTTTTTTTGTTTGTGCGTGCACCGGCGGAACGCACCTGTTTTGGGAAGGTTTCATGTCACGGGAGGCAGCCAACTACAATTCTTTAGTGCCGGAAACGCATTTATTTTTTGGGAAATGCGCTCAGCACTTTTTCGCAAATTCTTGCGGACTGGTACAGGGATTGGATTGTAATCCAAAATAGGGACTACTCCCCATAGGGCACATTTCACTCGTGTTCACCCTGAGCAATTTTCAGGTTCGGAATTCTGATCAACCACCCGAAGCACGCTGCCTACGTCTTTTTAGCCTGCACAGTACTCTGTCTAGGCTCCCACAGGCTCCCACAGGGCAGGGACGTCCTTCTAAAGCCCCCTCCCAGCGAACGAGAACCAGGAATGAAGCGATGATCTGGAAGCGGGATCAGAACAGAGAGTAGCAAACCGAAAGAAAAAAGCAAATAGGGGGGGAGAGAGCATGCAAGTGAGAGGAGCGAGAAAAGAGGGAGTGAGAACACATCAAAACAAGTCAAGGTAGCCTCGCCCGAGCAGCCTCAGGACCTCTCCCCACCCCACCTGGATGTGTTCTCGTGGTCATCGCTACCGCGCTGACCTTTCCCGAGAGAGAGAGAGAGATAGAGAAAAAATAGCCGAGGTCTCGACCCCCATGCATCTTTTTTTCTCTCGCTGCAAAGTTGGCGGCCCGCGACACCCATACACGTGAGGTGGCTCAGAAGCTGGAGCTGAAGAGGGTGCCCGAGTCACACCCGACATGCGGGTGCTACAAACAAAACGCGTGTAAATCTACCCGATTTCCAGCTTCAACTCCAGCCTCTGAGGCAGGACCCCACCGTGTAGAATACGAGATATCCTTGATGCCGACGAAGATCCCGAAGGACGGGGAGCCGGGGGCGGATGTCTTTTTTTGCGTACTGGGTTCTGACGCGTGGTTTAGAAAAGCGTGTGCGGCGAGCTAGGTTAAGCGATGTGGGTCTTTGTCTTGTTGTGATGAAGAGGTTCTGGGAAGCTCTTCCACTGCAGAGTAAGACAGCGGCAGCGCGCAGTGCAGGTGGTGGGACTATGTCAAAACGTGGGCCAGTCCACGTGATTCAGTACGCAAATGAACCCCCGGACTTCTTCGGCGGTCCGTTCTCGCGCTTTTTACGTCCGATAGAGTCAGGGTGCCTGGCCATGCGTCACATTCTGCGTTTCCGACCAACATCAAAGCATCGGCCCTACGACATAACGAACACGGAAGGTGTCTACCAGAACAATGTGCGCGGCACAGCCTGAAGGTCTCTGCCGCTGATTCCACTGTGCGAATCCGACAGCCCCAAGGTGTCAGTGGAAGTCCGACAACAACGTGTCTGTCAGCCCGTTGCGCTCTTACGGCTGACATTGATTCCTGAAACTGGAATGGCGAAGAAGCACACCACTGATGATTCGTGCCCATGTGCGGGACTCGTATAGACTCGGTTCGGTGACACGGGATAAGATGGGTGTGAATGAGGAAGTTGCCATTCGCCACAGCCATAGTTTCGTGCTGGCTTGGAGGCGCTCAATCATCCAGTGGTACGCCACGGCACTGTCTGATCGAACAATCGCAGACATCAGGGGGGTAAGCCCAACCTGGTTTGCACCCGGCTCATGTTCCTTGTCAGTGAAAAGCGATGCGCGGATAATCCGCGTTGGCGCCTAGCATCGGCGTGCAGGTGAGCGTACAGCACGCCACGCCAGCGGTGAGCCGGGGATCGCACAAGACAGCTAGCTTGATTCAGCCCAGCCACGCCAGCAGCCATCCAGAGTCAAGTCCAGCCAGTCCAGCCAGTCCAGCCACCCGAAGGCGGCGGACAACGGGGACGAACCCGCTGTGTCGCGAGCTCGGATGCACCGAGCTACGCCAGCGCCTTGACGAGCTCCTGAGACAGCTTGATCTGCAACGCGTTGCGCTGCTGCGCGATCTTGTCTTCGGACGGCAGCCTCGCGGGCGGAGCGAAAGCAGCGGCGAGCCTGTACAGCAGTTCAGTAGTTGGTCCGCTGGTATCCAGCAACTGCAAGATGTTGTCAAGTGTTGCGCTCCTCGAAGGTTGTTTGCAGAGCTAGATGGTAGTAACGTCATCCTCACCCTCTTTTTCCAAGCCTCTTTTTTTTGAGGAATTCCTCGCACTTTTTCGTTAGCGGGAGCACTGGGCTCGTGTCGTATTACGCCATGGAATACGTATCGGGTTTTGTATCTTCTTCGGCACAAGTGCAGTCTAGTAGTAGTTTGGTTTACCGGTTTGCCTGTCTCGTTGGCTCACGAGTCCAGCGTGGCGCCTCGGATCATCGAAAGCAGAACGGTGGGTAGCAAGCAAAAGTTTTGTGACAAGTTCTGGACCACCTTCGTTGGAATTCGTCGAGATTTTTAAAACGGATAAAATCCCCCAAAAAAATACCATCGGTTGTCGCGCGCAAGCAGGCGCGCCCGGGCTGCGTGGAAGTCGAAGATGCGAGTCATCGGTATGTTGGCCACATCGAATGCGGGCCCCTCGAGAGGCCGCCCAGCTTTCTGTGTTTGGAAAAAAGGCAGGTGTTTCGTTTTGCTCGCCGCGTCGGGTGGATCTACTTCCGACTACATAGCTGGGGAGGAGGGAGTCGTTGTTATTGGTGCTGGTTTTGTGGATAAGGTAAGGGAAAGAAAATTATTTTTTGCGGTGGTCTCCGCTGGTCTGGTAGTCCGGGCTCTCCTTTCTTTTACACTCGTTCTCTTCTCTACTCACTACTATACGTACTCTTTCACTCTTTTACTCTCTGGGGAGGAGGGGAGGGGGCATTCCTGGCAGAAGTTAATTCAGCCCAGCTCTGCGCCTATGTATTGAAACGTACACGCGAAATCTCAGTATGAAACTGTCAGCGATTGGTCGGAGGAATCAAGAAGGCAAGCCCTTCATTGGAAAGAAGACTGTGTACCGGAATTTGTCATCAGAATACTACGCTACAAGACAACTAACTGATCATCCGCGATTAATCCAAAAATTGGCAACCCTCTCGCATGCTACGGAGGTAGATATCAGTATGAAACTGTCAGCGATTGGTCGGAGGAATCAGAAAGGCAAGCCCTTCATTGGAAAGAAGACTGTGTACCGGAATTTGTCATCAGAATGCTACGCTACACAAGACAACCAAGAACAATCCGAAAATGGCCATCCTCTCGCACGCTAAGCCGGAAAATCTCAGTATGAAACTGTCAGCGATTGGTCGGAGGAATCAAGAAGGCAAGCCCTTCATTGGAAAGAAGACTGTGTACCGGAATTTGTCATCAGAATGCTACGCTACTCAAGACAACCAACTCACCATACGAGAATGGCTACCTTCTCGCACACTACGCAGGAATATCTCAGTATGAAACTGTCAGCGATTGGTCGGAGGAATCAGAAAGGCAAGCCCTTCATTGGAAAGAAGACTGTGTACCGGAATTTGTCATCACATCCCTGACAGAAGTTAACACAGCCCAGCTTCAGGCTTTTGGCCTGAGGCATCTTGAAGCGTTCACACGCACACGCGATAAAGGTAGCTTCAGTATGAAACTGTCAGCGATTGGTCGGAGGAATCAAGAAGGCAAGCCCTTCATTGGAAAGAAGACTGTGTACCGGAATTTGTCATCAGAATGCTACGCTACTCAAGACAACCAACTCACCATACGAGAATGGCTACCTTCTCGCACACTACGCAGGAATATCTCAGTATGAAACTGTCAGCGATTGGTCGGAGGAATCAGAAAGGCAAGCCCTTCATTGGAAAGAAGACTGTGTACCGGAATTTGTCATCACATTTCTGGCAGAAGCTAACTCAGTCCAGCTTCACGCCTATGGCTTGAGACGTCTTGAAACGTTCACTCGCTCACGGATAAAGGTAACTTCAGTATGAAACTGTCAGCGATTGGTCGGAGGAATCAAGAAGGCAAGCCCTTCATTGGAAAGAAGACTGTGTACCGGAATTTGTCATCAGAATGCTACGTTGCACAAGACGACTCAGATTTTTCGTTGACAGCATCTTTCCTCCTTGCCACCCGGTCTCAGTGTCGCTGTCCATGATCTTCGTGTGTCTGCCACACTTCATCGAGTAACGGTGGTGAGGGAGAGAGAAGCCGTGTACCACGGCATGTGTGCCAGAAGCCTGTTTGTAGACCAGCGTCGTATATGACTAAAAAGGCCCGCGATTCGCTTTGTTGTGCGTGCCAGGTGATCGTTTCCCGATGTGTAAAATAGGTGGGAGTCCGCAACAATGAAACACCACTGCTCTTGTTGACGCTTTACTTCTCCAATGATGGGAAGACCCACTTGTATGCAACCCCTTTTGTTTGCGCGCACTAGCGGAACTCACCTGCATTGATGAGTTTCGTGTTGTAGAACGCTGCCCAACTACTAATTTCGAGTACCAACAATGCATTGTTAACGGGAAAATACTCGAGGGGCTGCCTTGTGCTTACTTCGAAGGAGGCTAGGGGGGGGGGAAACAGTACAAGTACAAAGTGGGTCTTTTTGTTGAACGCTTACGCCCGCCACTGAACCCAGATTCACCTGTGTTTCGTGTGGGCTACAGCACATTTACCTCCTTCGATCTTGTGCAGCTGGCAGCCTCCTCAAGTATTTCCTACGAAGCAGGAGCTAAACCGTGCTTACACAAAAAAATGCGAGGCGGTGGTCGAAAAGGCATACCAGGTTCGTGATCATGCGCATGAGGGGCTGCTTGAGCTGCTTGAGGAAAACCGCGACGCTCTCGTATTCGACGGGCACCCTGAGGGTTTCGGCTTTGGGGTTGACGAGCGACTCGAGGTACGGCATCGTTGCGAGTGGCTTCCATTCGACCTCGTTGGGCCGGACGAAGACGTCGGCCTCGGGCACGCTCGGAATGAGGAACAGCGTCTGCGGCTGCTTTACGATGCCCCGGTCGACGTCGATTTCGATCTTCGGCGCACCCTGCGCCATCCGCGCCGCGATCGACAGCCCGGTGAGCTCGTGGACGGCGGAGATCGCGCAGTGGGCCGGCGTCGCGCCCGCCGCGCACTTCCGCTTCGGCAGCGCCCAGCCGACGGTACACAGCCGGTTCCGGACCATGAGCATCTTCTTCAAATCCTGCGACAGCACCACGGCCCCGGCGACGGGTTGCGCCATCTTGTGCTCGCAGAACGTGCGGTGGAACAGCTCGGCCACTTTTTTCTTGTTGATCTCGTCCTTCCCGGTGTCCACACCCCCCAGCGGCGCGTCGGGCCAGAGCGCGCATAGGTACGGGCGAAGGCGGAGGATCTCGACGGTGAACTCCTTGAGGAGCCCTTTTTCGAACTTCCGCATCGCGGGCTTCGCGTTTGACTTGACGTGCGCGTCTAGGTACGACCAGAACATCGTTTCGATCTTCGCCATCACCTCGACGACGGTCTCGAGCTCGCTGGGCGGCGTCCGGTCGATGTGCTTGACGCAAAGCGCTTTCAGCACCTCTTCGAGCCTCGTCTTCTCCCCCCCGTCGGGGCCGTCGGCCGCCGCGACGTGGTTCTGCACGGTCGGCGTCGTCGCGGTGCCGTACTCCCTCCGCTCCGGCGTGCCCAGCATGCCGCCTCGCCCGCCGTTGACACCCGGGGCCCCCCAAGTGCCCGTGGGGGTGCCGACCATGGGTATCCCGGTGACGAATTTGCGGTCGTACGCGTGAATGCCGGAGGGCGCGATGCCGGGCTGCTGGCCGCCGGACGTGGGCGAGTTGTTCGCGCGCCGGTCCGCGCTCGACCGCCGGTTGTGCTGCTGGCCCTGCGGCGTGCCCTTGCGCTGGCTCGCCGGCGCCGTCGGGTTCGACGGGAACGCGGAGATCGCGGGCGAGTGCATGTCCTGCGGCGACTGGCTCCGCTTCGGGCTCGGCCGCGACCGCATCGGGTTCGGGCCCACGAAGCCTTGGTGCAGCTGCGGCGCCACGGGCATCCCGTAAGGATACTGGTACTCGACACTGTCCCGCCTGCCTTGACCATTCGTCATCGGGCTCTGCGGGGTTGTGTGCGCATGCGTTTCGAGCCTGGCACACTCTAGCGTTATTTGTGGATTAGAAGGTCGGTATTTGAAAGTCTCCGGTTGACCGCAGAGGCTTGGGTATGGAGGGGGTTGAGAAAAGTGAGAGGGTGCCGCTCGTTTCGGGTGATGTGTCACTCCCTTGTGAAGTCTCCTAACGCGTTTAGGGGGTGTTCGGGATTGGGTAGGGTCGTTCTGCTCCGGCGTGAAAGCCAGGAAGTTTCGACGCTAATCTTCGTCGTAATGTGCGACTCTGTTACACGCTACCGCAGGTGTCCTCAGGCAACTCTCAGCGGGAACAGAAATCTCGCGTAGAGCATCGAGGTAACCGCTTGCTCGATACACGACTTGTGCAAGAGTGATTCCTTGAAGTCATTAACTTGTGCCCTCAGGACGTCGCGAAGAACCGAACGCAAGGTCGCGCAACGGAGCAAGCGGCCAGTCCGCCCTCATCGAAGTGAGCACATATGCTGCCGGTTCAATCAATCTTGTCAGCACGCGTCCGGAGTAAAGACACGTCAAAAGGACCAACGTTTGCTCCTGGGAATGCATCTGTCGGTCACGAAACCGTGCCAGGGAGCCCGCAGGTTCCTCATTTTGGAGGTATAAAACTCTTTGAGGTTGACCCAGTTTTTTCCCAGAGGGCTTTCTACGCCCTGGACCAGCGCCCTTCCACTCCGTCCAAGGGGTTCATACAGGAGGCATCAAGGACCACTCCTCAAAGAAGAATGGTGGGGGAGGAATAGTTGAGTCGCAGCTCTTGACGAAGACAGATGGAAAAAAGAAGGTGCTGTTATCCTTCGCTTTTTCTCACGAACGGGGGTCCTGCTTTTGGCTTGTAGGTTCTCCCGATTCCCCAAATCGTGGTTAGCACAAACTCAGCCAGCCAGCCAGCAAGAGGTCTAGTCAACTATTCCCTGCAGCTACTTTCAACAACTAAAAGCAGATGAAATGCATACGTCTCTCCAAGCTCCGAGGGACGGTGGCATTTGTTGCGACATGTTTTACGAGAGCTGCCGGGTGTCAATTTCCGGCGGCGAGGGGAGGCTGCTCAAACGCGCAGCCACGCCTCGTATGCCGCCGGCCTGCGTAAATCAGAGTCGGCCCCTGCTTCACGTCCTCTCCTCGCGTGCCTGGCGGGTCTCGTTATGCCACTACTGCTTGGATCGGTTTGTTTTTTGCTTTTTCTTCCCGCTTTCTCTCACGTTCTTCTCTTCTCTCCACTATCCTGTGCCATGCATGTAAGAGGTAGACCAGTCGGCGCACTGAAAAATACTCGAGGGACTGCCTTGTGCTCATTTCGAAGGAGGCTGGAGGGGAGAACACAACTACAAAGTGGGGGTCTTTTTTGTTGAACGCTAACGCCAGGGTTTTTTCTGGGGTGGGCTGGAGTGGGGATTTTCCCCACTCCAGATTCTTGGCGAAAATCTGAGTGGGCTGGAGTGGGTTTTTTTTTTCTGTTCATTGCAGCATCGCCAGAAAAGCTGCGACCCCACATCGCAACGCAATCGCTCCAGAAGTGCGAAAAAAGGGGCAGAAAAAAGAAGAGAAAGAAAGAAAGAAAAAAAGACGAGACAGGCAGGAAATGCAGCACGTGTTGACAACCAACGACGAGACCCACCTGAGAGAGTACAGAACGAGCCCCTGTGCGGCGCCGACGAAAACGAGATGACACTGGAGGAGGTTCTCAACGGCTTCGTAATAGGTACCAGGAACCGGGATGACAAGGCGGCAGAACGGGCATCGTGGCAACCAACAAAGACCTGCAAATCGGTACCCGACGACTACGCAAAATCGCCATCCCACCACACCTTGTCAAAAGGGTGGGCATCAGCCGAAACTACCAACATAAAGGAAAAGAAATGGTGCGGGTGTGAAGACAAACAATAACAACATAAAAAACGACGGACTGACGTTCATCGTCGGAAACACAAACAATGTCGCGGCAGGGAACACTTGCAGGGTTTTTTACGCCACTCAAACGTAAGCGCGAGGACTCGACAGGCGATGAGGCCACAGAGACACCACCAACCCAACAAGGTGATCCACCTTCTCAGCCGACACCTGAAGTACAGCCACCGACACAACCCCCTCCTGGACCACTTCAAGCTCAGCCACCTGCCTCTGAACGCCAAGTCCCAGCAAACCAGCAGATCCTCCATAACTACATGGCTTGGTCGGCAGTGTTGTTGGAAGAGCAAGGAAAACTGCGGGGTTTGACGTGGAAGAGAACAGGGATCGGGTACCTCAAGAAAGCTGATTTCATGGCTCGAGTCCAGGAACACGACAAAGGACCGAAACGTCAGCAGCAGGCCACGCAGCAAGCACCACTGCCCGACGCCGACAAAGCATCCGAGGGCTACGACTCCGCCGCCTCGCAGGCTTCGAGAACGTCGCAGAGCTCAAAGAAGTGGCACACGAAGGTGAGCAAAAAGCAGCTGCGGTGTCAGTTTCCAGGGGTCACTGACGACGTTCTTTGGGCGGGAAAAGCAGAAGGAGAGGAGGGTTTTGAGTGGAGTGCAGAACCGAAGACATTCATACCGGTGTCGGAACGAACTGTGCCTCCGCACGAAAGAGCGGCAGCAAGAAAGAAGAAAGAGACGAAGGACCCTGTTCAACCTATCGCTTCGTATGAGCAGTGGGATCTTGAGGTCTCGCGGTTCTTGGATCAGAGCGTTGTCGTTGAAGACCTCGAAAGCTGCGTCGATGAGAAGGATGAGGATTCCGATGCGAGCGATGACTGGGCCAACGACGAACGGTTTGCAAAAGTCAAAGCTCGCTATTCGTGGCTTGTCGCGGGGCGGCACGGCTACTACTGTGCGCTGTGCCGGCACCACCGGATGCTTCTCCGAGGAATGGGGGGAAAGAAGACCGGGAGTGCTGCAGAAAAGTGGATTGAAACCCCATTTGTGAACATGGACAAACTCGGGGAACGATCTACGTCCCATGGGAACACAGTGCAGGAAAACCGTCTCCAGCTCATGAAGCTGGTTTGCGTGCTCTATTTTCTCGTCAAGGAGGGGATAGCCCACACAACCAACTACGAGCCCCTGATCCGTCACCCGAACCGACACAGATCTCCGGAGCTTTGTGTCTTCCACCCGTAATGCAACCTACACGAGCACCAACATTGCCACTCAAATCCTGGAGGCAATCGACTGGGTCCTGAGGACCGAAATTGAAGAGCGAGTGAAGAAACCGCCGTATCTCGCAATTTTGGCTGATGAGACGGAGAATGTGAAGCACCAAGAGGAACTCTCCATCTTCCTTCGTGGAACATCGGAGCGCGGGGTGTGGGACGTCTTTTGGTACATGCTTCCATTAGATGCTGGCAAGGATGCCGCAAGTGTCACTAAGCAGCTCATCAAGCGCCTGCGGTACCGTCTCCCACCAGAGGAACTCGCTCAGGACGCGGCGGTGCCGCCCTTGGGGGCCCCTGTTCCCGCAGAAAAGTTCGTGGCGATTGCACTTAATGGCACGAATACCATGAGCGGTGAGTTTGGAGGGGTTCAGGCAAGGCTGAAGTGGGAGTACAATGCCTTCGCTGTGTACGTGTGGTGCAGTTCTCACAAACTGCAACTGGCAGTTGTCTGGGCTGCCATGCTCACCTTTGACGTTCTCAGTTGTGTCAACAGCCTGAGGGACTTGTTCTTCTTCCTCAGGGCGAGTACACAAAGGATGGGACGGTACCGCGACACCATCCAGGAGGTGAGGGAAAAGGAAAGGTTCAGCCGAATGCCGAACAAAGTCTTGGTTAAAAGCGGTGATACAAGATGGTTGACTAACGAGAGATCGGCTGCTGTGACCCTTCGCACGTGGCCAGCCATTTACGAAACAATCGAAGACCTCCGGGCAGAGTCCGGAGACGCTCTTTCGACTGGGCTTGTCACACGGTTGCTGTCCCCGGCATTCATTGCGTCCCTCTTCCTCTTGCGTGAAATCTTTGGGATTGTCTGTCCTCTTTCCCTGCAGCTACAAAAGGGGGCCTCCGCTCTCATCGGTGTTTCCCGACAAGTTGAAGTTGTAATCAGTTCCATCACTGCCATCAAAGACCTCGCTCCCCCGACCCTGGACCCCCAGTCCATCCAGCCTGCCGACATTGGCTACCACACGTGGCCGCTGTACTACAATTGGTACATATCCGAGCACGCAAGCGGGAAGACAGTCGGCAAGCAATCGTGGTCCCTTTACCATGCTGCGACTGGAAAGGTTTACTGTGAGAAGCTAGTCGAGCAGCTCAAAACCCGGTTCAAGGATTACGGTATCGTGAGTGTGCTGGCTCTCTTTGACCCAAAGTACGCGTTCGGACACGACTGCGATAGTGATGCAGCATTGATCGACACTTTCGTTGAACACTTCACAACGTGCAAAACGGTCCAAGTGACAGGAAAAGAGGACAGACATTTCCAGCCGATGTGGAGTGCTGCCCAGGGTCGGGGTGTGAAGCACGAGCTACCCCAATTGCTCAAGACCATTCAGATGACCAAGGAAAGGTGCACAGATCCCGAGGCTTTCAGCTTTCAGGATGCCTTGCTTTATGCCATGAAGCACGAGGCGCAAGCACTCCCACGTGCAGTCTCCGCCATGCGGTTGGTCGCCACTTATCCCTCAGGGACGAGTGCTGTTGAGCGATCATTCAGTGTTCTCAAAGACACCCTGGATCTTTTAAGGAACCGGCTCACGAGCGGACATTTGGATATGATCCTGCGCATCCGTATCGAGGGTCCACCAGAGCTTTCGATGGTCTTTTTGGAGAAGGTTGTTGACCGTTTTGTCGAGATGGTCCCGAGCCGTCGCCTAAACTTTGTGCAGGCGAAGGCCAATTCTGCATAGTGGGATCTGTCCCAGGTTGTTCCACGACAATCATTCCTAAATGCAGCTCGTTCACTCCCTTCCTGCTGTGGCAACTGAACCCATGTGAAGACAACGAACTAACCGGCCTAATAGGCACCAGGAGAACGTCGAACTAAGCTGCCTTGGGGGAAAAGCCCGCAGCCAGCCCCACAAAGCGCAATTTGCGTGGATTGCTTGGCAATTCGGCTCTGAAAACGCGTCGAAAAGTTTCCCCACTCCAGCTCGAAAATTTGAAATCCTAGAAAAAACCCTGGCTAACGCCCGCAAAAAAAAAGCTCCTTTACCGCACAGGTGTGGCCCTAAAGCATGAATGTAAATAGAGATTTTGCCCAAACACATTTTTTTGCACTTTTTTTGCACCAGGCTACAGCCAGGCTTTACGTTCAGCATGCTGAACGTACTGATTTCAGCACGTTAATTATTTTAGTTTCTCTTTGTACACATGCTGAATCAGTACGTTATCAGCACGCATCTTGTGTCCGAGATGCCACCCGAAGGCCACCTAAGCAGGCCCCTGCAGGTCTTTCGAAGAACTGGGCGAATACAACAACGCATCAAATGGGTCGGCGGGTTTGGGGCAACTCCTGATTGCACTGTGGCAGGTGGTGGAGGGAGCAAGCTGGCTTGGATGTCTGCTCATGTCAGATACACCCGTTGCTTCGGGCTTTCAGGAGCCGGGAATTTGGGTGTATCATACCGTTTTTTTCCGGCTCGCTATGCGAGCCAAATAATCAAGTGTTTGCATTAGAACACTGGGGGATGATAAATACTCCATTAATTCGACGACTCTGAAGGCCTTAGCTTATGTTGGCAAGCGTTGACGCGACACCATTCGAGTTCTTGTTGGGCGCCTGACAAACTTCCGATTGTGATGATGGTGATAATCTTAAACCTCCTTACAAACAACAGAAATAATGCAAAAGCGTAGAGAGTCCGATATTCCTCTGTCCCGAAGTATTTCACCCTCTCAGTGCGGTACGCCGCAACTCCATGGCACGGCATGAAGCAAGGGTTTGCATCTTCTTTGGCACAAGTGTGCAATCAAGTGGTCGAGTTTGGTTCGCCTTCTTGATTCTTTTTGCTCGTTAGTACACAGAAGTCTTGAGGGCAGAACACGGCCAGTCAAAACAAGCCCAAGGACGAAGTTCTGGGTGTAGCTACGAACCAAAACGGGCCAAAAAAACAGGGAGAAAAAGTGCAAAAAAACGTAAATAGGATCTTGGATTTTGCCCAAAAAGAGCGTACATAGGGCCACACGTGTTACCGCAAGTGGCTTAGAGGGCAAAACCTGGGACACCCTCAAAAATGGGGCTGGGTGTCCCAGGTTTTACCCCGTTCGGCCTTGTTTTATGGTAACAACCGCGGCTGTCACTATCAAAAAGTGACGGTTGGCAGGGTGCTGAGGAAATTACCAAACAGGTGATAGCACATACGCACGAATAGTTGAGTTGCAGCTCTTGACAAAGATAGATGGAAAAAAGAAGGTGTTTTTATTCTTCGCTTTTTCTCACGAACGGGGGGGTCGGTCCTGCCTTTGGCTTTGTAGGTTCTCCCGACTCCCCAATTCGTGGTCAGCACAAACTCAAGAGGTCTAGTCAACTATTCCCTGCAGTATCGGCATACCTTCAAAAACAAAAAATATGCCGGCTGTACCATCAGGTGAGGTCGTGGACCTCACCGACGTCGATTGGGATGCGATCCCGGTGGGCGAGTTGCCGCCAACGCCAGGCTGGTGGCAGGACATTCGAGGGTGCACGTTCTTCCCGTCGTGTGACAGCACACACGATCCTACCCGCGGCAATCGATGTGCCCGCTTGTGGAGCCTTGTTTGCGACTTCGCAGAATAACGCGACCCTGGCGCTTGCCCGTGCCTTCGGGTGCTCAACCCCTAGATGCCGCTGCCACACGAGGCCACCACTGGTGCAGTCACGCAGGTGACTGGTGGTAGTGACGGGTGAAACCTGGGACACCCCCCCCATGAAACATTTTCCCCCCGGGTGTCCCAGGTTTTACCCGGTCTGTCATTTACCCGTTCCAGCCTGAGTCCAGTTCCAGTCACGGTACTTAACGATCGCCCTGGAGGTGCTTGCGGCTTCCTCGTCACCGTCACTACAGAAGATTGACGATTCGCACTGTTGTTGCTGCAAACGCTGTACGTTCGATTTCCATACATAGACCTCTTCATGTCAAGACGACACGGCACAATTGCACGTTTGCAAGGCAGAAAGGGGGAAAAAGAGAGCTGGAACGCATTCATCTCAGGGTTTGAAACAACGGGTTTGGAACGGGAGAGGAAAGCGTCAACACTGGTATGGTGTCGACGCTAGAAAGGTATTGGTCGCAGCCCAGCCGTCTGACCTTTCACGAAGAAAGGATGACAACAACCCTGGCTGCAACACGAGAGGTTAGAATGGAGGTAAGCAACGTATTCACTACACTCAGCTGGTCTGCGACTGACCCGCCTTCTGTGTTTCCTGCACCTTCGACTGCACGGCGTCTGATGCGTTCTGAGCAGAGTTCTTCGTGGCATCCCACGTGTCCTTTGCCTCGTCGCCCATCGTCTTCTGAGACTCAGGCTTCACGGCACGTCCGGCCTTGTCCATCTGTTCACTGGCCTTGTCTGACGCGTTTTGAGCAGAGTTCTTCGTGGCATCCCACGTGTCTTTCGCCTTGTCGCCAATTGTTTTCTCGGATTCAGGCATCACGGCACGTCCGGCCTTGTCCATCTGTTCACCGACCTTGTCTGACGCGTTCTGCGCAGACTCCTTCGTGGCGTCCCACGTGTCCTTCGCCTTGTCGCCAACTGTCTTTTCCGACTCAGGCTTCATCTTGCGCCCTGCCTGGTCTGCTGTGTCCTTTGCAGACTCCCACGTGTCCTTCGCGCCGTCTTGCACCTTCTCCGTCACGCTCTTCTCAGATTCGGGCTTCATCTTGCGTCCAGCCTTGTCAGCTGTTTCTTCTGCTTTGTCTTGACCAGCGGTGAACATGTTCTGAACAGATTCAGTCACGTTTGCTGCCGTGTTCTTCGTGGCGTCCCACGTGTTCTGTGCTGTCTCCGACACCTTCTCCGTCATCGTCTTCTCCGATTCGGGCTTCATCTTCTGCCCTGCCTTGTCTGACGCGTTCTGTGCCGAGTTCTTCGTGGCATCCCAAGTGTCCTTCGCCTTGTCTCCCACCGTCTTCTCAGATTCAGGTTTCACAGCACGTCCAGCCTTGTCCGCTGTGTCTGCTGCCTTTTCCTGTCCTGTCGAGAGCATGTTCTGAACGGATTCCGTCACGTTGGCCGCCGTGTTCTTCGTGGCGTCCCAAGTGTTCTGCGCAACCTCCTGAACCTGCTCAGTCACGGTCTTGTTCTGGTGAGACATTGTTGGGAAGAAGAGTGTCTTTGTGTGAGTTTGAGTGTGTCGGTGGTAAATCCTGCGGGTATGCAAATGAGGTGGGCAAATTGCGAAGCACCGACTGGCAACGGATGACTTGTGTCAACCCAGAGTTCAAAGCAACTCGCGACATGTGCGTTGCCCACACCGTAAACCCCAAAAGCTGGAGCTAATTCGTGGCACCCTACACGGTGACAGAAGCTGGAGTTAAAGAGGGTGTGCCCGAATCGCACCCGAAAAGCGGGTATGCTACAACCAAAACGCGTGTAAAATCCACACCCGAAAAGCGCGTGTGACACCCGCTTGTTCAACTCCAGCTTTCACTCCAGCTTCTGAGGCTGGACCTCACCGTGTAGCTAACGCTGACCCCACGAAGCATTTCCCCCGTGTCAAAGAAGCAACCGATTCTCCAAGACGCGCCATCCAGGGACTTCAATACAAGATCCTCAAGCAGCCGAGATCCTGCCACTGCGCATCGTCGTTGGGAGCAACCGCTCCGCCGGCGAAGTATCTCCCGGTGGCCGCGGCCGTCGCCAGCTGTGTGGCGAGCTTCAAGGCGCCAGACAGTTCCGTGAACAACGCCCGGGTGGCAGAAGACGTTCTGCATGGGTTGGGACTGCGTACGCACGGCATGGCTCAGTACATAGGTACTGTAAACCTGGTACACGTAGTACCCAGTGGTAGCACCAACGGAACTGCTGTGTTGCTGGGTGCGGGCGTTGAGCTTCTTGAGATGAGATTCGGCTTTTTCTTCCCGCCAGAGCGTCAAGCAGATGAGAGGCTCCTCGAGATCCTGCCACTGCGCGTCGTCGTTGGGAGCATCCGCTCCGCCGGCGAAGTATCTCCCGGTGACCGGTATTGGCTCGCTCTTCCGCGCGCTATAAGTCGCACGCAGTCCCCATAAGAAGTAGTGCGCGTCTCGTGTAAGCAGCAAGCCGCCGATGCCAGAAGACACCCCCTACAACGACACGCCCACCTACGCGGCCGTCGCAGGCCGCGGTGTGCGTCGCGCTCTCGGAGGGCGAGCTTCAGGGCGCCAGACAGCGCAGTTCCGTGCACAGCGCCAACCACACTTCAAACCTCTGCGCCCGGGGGTGAAGAATGGGTAACGCTCTTGCCGTGTATTAATAGCCGACACCACAAGAACTGTTCATGGTTGGTCCAATGCAGTAAGCAAAAACGCTTGAAGCAGGTTGTATTTTTGGTCGGCCGCTTTCTTGCCGGGCTAGTTGTAGGAAGCAGCGTAACATGTCGACACAGGGAGCCGAACGTGCCAGTTCAAAAGTGAGCGGACGCGGCCATTGACCGGTCGAAACCGGGTAAAAAAATTTGCATTGGTTCCGAAAGGGTTGTTTCTGCTTGATGCGGCTAGAAATTTGTATTTTTTCCAGAGAAAGCGAGTTCGCATGAACCGGGATTTGTGTTCTTCAATGGATGGTTTTGTTCAGGACAACGACTTCTTTCGTACCCTGGCCCCGAAGGAGGCCAGCGACAATCCTTTGATTGAGTCGCAGCTCGCGTTAGATAATAAGCATTTACTCGTATGTAGGGGTCGTTCTTCGCTACCTCTCGCGAAATGGCCGTCCTTCGGGGTGCACTTTGTGCGGAGATTCGCGAGGGCGTCACGCCTCGGCCTCCGGAAACTCAGACGCGGGAATCCCCGGCTGCCAATTCACGGTGGCCGTGGCTTCCCAAGTCATCGCGTCGCGCGCCTTGTGCCCTGCCCCGGAACGAACGTCTCGGAAGAAGTAAAGCAACTCAGCTATTTCCGCGACGGCCTTCGCGTACGCTGCGTTCGTTCCGCTTTGGTGTGGCATCGTGTTTCCTTCGAAGATGATCGTGTCGCCGACGGCCACAGCGGCGGCCCCGTCTCCGGCTTTGACCACCTTCGTCACCCGAACCACGTACCACATCTTAAGCCCGCACCCGGGACCGATCCGGAAATCCTTATCAGGCGGCAGGGCTGCATACGAACCGTCACTGACCCAGTGCTCCAACAGCATGGCCAACACGATGAGAGCAGAGCCGTCTGCTCGCTCTTTCGGGCTGACGGAGGCGAATTTGGTCATGGTTCAATATTTTCCCTCTTTGTGCGCAGTGTCCTGAGTCCCGCTAATAGCGACTACGATCATGAGAGTAGCAGCCTGGTTCTGGCGGCAGTGCTGTGCACCAGGAGATCGCTGGCAGGAGCTTCACAATCCCAGCATCCCATAACCGTTCAGTCCCCTTTAACACTGACGCGCGTCTCCATGAGCGGCATCCTGCCTGTACCGACACCACAGCATAGCTTGGGCAGAACTGAAGGGAAGAAGGATATACGAGCATTTCGATGGGAGCTGTCAGTTGCGCAAGCCTCTTGCTTTGAAACAATATTGCTGCGGTGAACGAACGGAGAGGAAAGCGTCAACACTGGAATGGTGTCAACACTGGGAAGGGATTGGTCGCAGCCCAGCCGTCTGACCTTTCACGAAGAAATGCGTAGGTTTCTTGTTAAGAAAGGATGACAACAACCCTGGCTGCAACACGAGAGGTTAGAATGGAGGTAAGCAACGTGTTCACTACACTCAGCTGGTCTGCGACTGACCCGCCTTCTGTGTTTCCTGCACCTTCGACTGCACGGCGTCTGATGCGTTCTGAGCAGAGTTCTTCGTGGCATCCCACGTGTCCTGTGCCTTGTCGCCCATCGTCTTCTGAGACTCAGGCTTCACGGCACGTCCGGCCTTGTCTATCTGTTCACTGGCCTTGTCTGACGCGTTTTGAGCAGAGTTCTTCGTGGCATCCCACGTGTCTTTCGCCTTGTCGCCAATTGTCTTCTCGGATTCAGGCTTCACGGCACGTCCGGCCTTGTCCATTTGTTCACTGGCCTTGTCTGACGCGTTTTGAGCAGAGTTCTTTGTGGCATCCCACGTGTCTTTTGCCTTGTCGCCAATTGTTTTCTCGGATTCAGGCATCACGGCACGTCCGGCCTTGTCCATCTGTTCACCGACCTTGTCTGACGCGTTCTGCGCAGACTCCTTCGTGGCGTCCCACGTGTCCTTCGCCTTGTCGCCAACTGTCTTTTCCGACTCAGGCTTCATCTTGCGCCCTGCCTGGTCTGCTGTGTCCTTTGCAGACTCCCACGTGTCCTTCGCGCCGTCTTGCACCTTCTCCGTCACGCTCTTCTCAGATTCGGGTTTCATCTTGCGTCCAGCCTTGTCAGCTGTTTCTTCTGCTTTGTCTTGACCAGCGGTGAACATGTTCTGAACAGATTCAGTCACGTTTGCTGCCGTGTTCTTCGTGGCGTCCCACGTGTTCTGTGCTGTTTCCGACACCTTCTCTGTCATCGTCTTCTCCGATTCGGGCTTCATCTTCTGCCCTGCCTTGTCTGACGCGTTCTGTGCCGAGTTCTTCGTGGCATCCCAAGTGTCCTTCGCCTTGTCTCCCACCGTCTTCTCAGATTCAGGCTTCACAGCACGTCCAGCCTTGTCCGCTGTATCTGCTGCCTTTTCCTGACCAGCTGAGAACATGTTCTGAACGGATTCCGTCGCGTTGGCCGCCGTGTTTTTCGTGGCGTCCCAAGTGTTCTGCGCAACCTCCTGAACCTGCTCAGTCACGGTCTTGTTCTGGTGCGACATTGTTGGGAAGAAGAGTGTCTTTGTGTGAGTTTGAGTGTGTTGGTGGTAAATCCTACGTGTGTGCAATTGAGGTGGGGACAAAGTTTGAATGATTGATTGACAACGGATGATTTGATAGCATCAATCCAGCGAATTCATCAGCTCGGTGCTTGGATGGGAAAGCGACAGCTGTACCATGGATTGAAAGTTTTAACGGCTGCGACAGTTCCACTGGATGGACGTCTTGGACGAACGTCTTGTACTTGATGCGAGTTCGAGGGGATAGGTAACACTTTTGAAGCACGGTGTACTTTGGTCAGTAGCTGCTGAGGGCGAGGTAAGCATTTATTCGGCAAGAATATTCTCGTTTAGCTTGTGTTTGGTGTGTTGTGTGCGTGTGTTGTGTTGCAGTGATGCATGTAGGTACGTACGTAGTACTCCTACTATGCATACGTACTGTGTATACCCATGGTACATGCTACGTGTGTGAATACACGATATGAAGTACGTTGTACTAGGTGTGTACCACCACAATACCACCACGAGTGTGTGGGTGTTGTAGACCTGTTTTTACGTGGTGCCTTCCTGTGCGAGAGGCGTCCACGCTTCCTTCGGTTTCAAGTAACCGCCGATGCTCCTGGGGGTGGTGCCTCGAACAGCACCTCGCGATCCCTTCATTGTCAGCTTCACACTCGCCGCAACGCTCCAGTCTGTGGGCTGTGCAGAATTGCACCCGCGGCCTCAGGTCATCTCCTTCACGATGGTGCTGTTTGTACCGGAAACAGGTCTCCGCTGGCAGGCGCTTCTTCGCACACCCTTGCATCGGGGCTTCCTAAGTAGCGCGCACGTTTCGCCGGGGCTAGCCGTGTGTGTAGGTGTGTGGCCAAGGTGCCAAAGGAACAAGTCCCAAACAGACGCTGGCCTGCTGTGGGGAGTGCCCAGCTTCGAGTGCCCGCGCCGCATCGCGCGTCTTAAAGAAATGACACTTCGGCAGAAGTCGCCACGCACTTCGCGGAATCAACGTTCGTGTTGTCTCGAAGACGATGTCGGGATTGGCCGCCTTCGCAACCCGAACCACGTAAAACCGACTGACTGTGATACGCCGAAGACTACGGGACAGAGACGGATCTGGTAAACCGTGGGTTACCACGATCAACATCCGCAGACAATTCGATACACCTACAGGAGTATAGGGATGGACCGGCCTCTACGGAGAGAGACGAGCTCGAGTGCAGGGAGCCCTTGTGGAGTAACCCCATACTCCTATGGCGGGCGTATGCCGCTTCGTAGGAGGCACGGGGCGAGCCGTTCCACATGCTTTATTTCCCGAAGAACTCGCGGCAGATCACTCGTGCGTCACCGGAAACTCGGACGTGGGAATCCCCGGCTGGTAGCTCACGGTGGCCGTGGCTTCCCAATTCATCGCGTCGCGCGCCTTGTGCCCTGCCCCGGAACGAACGTCTTGGAAGAAGTAAACCAATTCGGCAGTTTCCGCGACGGCCTTCGCGTACGCTGCGTTCGTTCCACTTTGGTGCGGCATCGTGTTTCCTTCGAAGATGATCGTGTCGCCGACGGCCACAGCGGGGGACCCGTCTCCGGCTTTGACCACCTTCGTTACCTGCACCACGTACCACATCCGAAACCTGCACCCGGGACCGATCCGGAAATCCTTATCAGGCGGCAGGGCTACATACGAAGTGTCACTGATCCAGTGCTCCAAAAGCGTGGCCAACACGATGAGAGCCGAGCTCTTGGCTCGCTCTTTCGGGCTCACGAAAGAGAACGAGGTCATGGTCTCGTTGACCTCTTGTTTCTCGATTTTTTTTCTTTCCTCCTTTCTTATAAGGTTCCTTCTCTTTGTATTACCGTCGATCCCGAGGGACGATTAAGGATCATCTAGATAGGAACGAGCTAGAGAGCTGGGACCATCTCTCCAGGGAGTATCCGGTCGCCCCACTACCCCCTCAAGATGCGTCCGTCAACTGAGAGCCCGGTGTGCTACGAGCACTAGTTCGTACGATATATTTCTCGTCATGGTCGAACTGGCACACATGATAACAGTTTCGTAACAACAGCACAGCTGTGTCTAAGAAACACCGCAGCACCAGTGCGTTATCCACCGGCTGTGCATCATGGGGCATCGACTCGTACTCGGCGGATAGACTTCTTAGCGCGCTTTTTTTTAGCGAGATTTTCAACATGGGTTCATGATCTGTTGGACTCTTTTGACAAGAAACTCTACCTCGTGGTGAGTGGGTGATCACTACTTCGAAGATCAGTACATCTGGAAACAAGCAAACAAACGAACAGAAGGCACGAAGTGGTTCGGTAATGCTCACGTTAAGTTAGCTTTCTGTTTTCGAATACAAACTGGTTTCGTTGCATTATCACTCAACAAGAGGGAGAGGAAAAGCTTCCGGCACCCGAAACAGTACCGACGCTGGGAAGGTGGTCGCAGCACAGGCATCATACCTTCCGCAAAGAAAGGTTGACAGCCCCGCTGCAACTGAGGTTAGAGTTCGAGTTAGAAGATGTAAAGTTTTGCACTCAGTCTAGCTGGTCTTGGACTGAGCCGCCTTCTGTGTTTCCTGCACCTTCGACTGCACGGCGTCAGACGCGTTCTGAGCAGAGTTCTTCGTGGCATCCCACGTGTCCTTCGCCTTGTCGCCCATCGTCTTCTGAGACTCAGGCTTCACGGCACGTCCAGCCTTGTCCATCTGTTCACTGGCCTTGTCTGACGCGTTCTGAGCCGAGTTCTTCGTGGCATCCCACGTGTCCTTCGCCTTGTCTCCAATCGTCTTCTCGGATTCGGGCTTCACTGCACGTCCAGCCTTGTCCATCTGTTCACCGGCCTTGTCTGACGCGTTCTGAGCGGTGTTCTTCGTGGCATCCCACGTGTCCTTAGCCTTGTCTCCCACCGTCTTCTCAGATTCGGGCTTCACAGCACGTCCAGCCTTGTCCGCTGTGTCTGCTGCCTTTTCCTGACCAGCGGAGAACATGTTCTGCACAGATTCAGTCACGTTCGCTGCGGCGTCCTTAGTCGCATCCCACGTGTCCTGTGCCTTGTCGCCAAGCGTCTTCTCGGATTCAGGCTTCACGGCACGTCCAGCCTCGTCCATCTTTTCACTGGCCTTGTCTGACGCGTTCTGAGCCGAGTTCTTCGTGGCATCCCAAGTGTCCTTCGCCTTGTCTCCCACCGTCTTCTCAGATTCAGGCTTCACGGCACGTCCAGCCTTGTCCGCTGTGTCTGCTGCCTTTTCCTGACCAGCTGAGAACATGTTCTGAACGGATTCCGTCGCGTTGGCCGCCGTGTTCTTTGTGGCGTCCCAAGTGTTCTGCGCAACCTCCTGAACCTGCTCAGTCACGGTCTTGTTCTGGTGAGACATGTTTCTTCGGGAGAAAGGATGAGGTTGAGTGTGAAGGTGGTTGTGTGGTAGAATCCTGCAATTTGAAAAGGTAATACAACAGAGTGCGAGACTACTGGGGAACTCGGGATGCGTTGCAAGCCACATCATTTGAACCGGGGATCTACCAGCGATGATGAAGATGTTACCATGAAGAATTCTTGTTCTTCGTGCAGGATACGCAGGGATACGCAGTTACAATTGCCCGGAAGAGGTCCGGCACGAGCAATGCTTGGTCACAATTGTGAAACTGGTGATGTCTTCTTTGTTCCGGAAATGCTCCCTTCGTTACAATGACCACAAGATACGTGCCAAGGCTCGTGCAATTAACATCATAATGAGTGCACTCACGGAGATTGACAAACTGGCTCTCATCACATCTTCGAAGCTCTCGATCCAGAAAGGAAAAGGCAGCACCGAGGGTTTCGATAATGTTCTTCAAGTTAGCTTTCTGTTTTGGAATACAAACTGGTTTCGTTGCAATATCATTCAACAAGAGGGAGAGGAAAAGCTTCCGGCACCCGAAACAGTGCCGACGCTGGGAAGGTGGTCGCAGCACAGGCATCGTACCTTCCGCAAAGAAAGGTTGACAGCCCCGCTGCAACTGAGGTTAGAGTTCGAGTTAGAAGATGTAAAGTTTTGCACTCAGTCTAGCTGGTCTTGGACTGAGCCGCCTTCTGTGTTTCCTGCACCTTCGACTGCACGGCGTCAGACGCGTTCTGAGCGGAGTTCTTCGTGGCATCCCACGTGTCCTTCGCCTTGTCGCCCATCGTCTTCTGAGACTCAGGCTTCACGGCACGTCCAGCCTTGTCCATCTGTTCACTGGCCTTGTCGGATGCATTCTGAGCCGAGTTCTTCGTGGCATCCCACGTGTCCTTCGCCTTGTCTCCAATCGTCTTCTCGGATTCGGGCTTCACTGCACGTCCAGCCTTGTCCATCTGTTCACCGGCCTTGTCTGACGCGTTCTGAGCGGTGTTCTTCGTGGCATCCCACGTGTCCTTAGCCTTGTCTCCCACCGTCTTCTCAGATTCGGGCTTCACAGCACGTCCAGCCTTGTCCGCTGTGTCTGCTGCCTTTTCCTGACCAGCGGAGAACATGTTCTGCACAGATTCAGTCACGTTCGCTGCGGCGTCCTTAGTCGCATCCCACGTGTCCTGTGCCTTGTCGCCAAGCGTCTTCTCGGATTCAGGCTTCACGGCACGTCCAGCCTCGTCCATCTTTTCACTGGCCTTGTCTGACGCGTTCTGAGCCGAGTTCTTCGTGGCATCCCAAGTGTCCTTCGCCTTGTCTCCCACCGTCTTCTCAGATTCAGGCTTCACGGCACGTCCAGCCTTGTCCGCTGTGTCTGCTGCCTTTTCCTGACCAGCTGAGAACATGTTCTGAACGGATTCCGTCGCGTTGGCCGCCGTGTTCTTTGTGGCGTCCCAAGTGTTCTGCGCAACCTCCTGAACCTGCTCAGTCACGGTCTTGTTCTGGTGAGACATGTTTCTTCGGGAGAAAGGATGAGGTTGAGTGTGAAGGTGGTTGTGTGGTAGAATCCTGCAATTTGAAAAGGTAATACAACAGAGTGCGAGACTACTGGGGAACTCGGGATGCGTTGCAAGCCACATCATTTGAACCGGGGATCTACCAGCGATGATGAAGATGTTACCATGAAGAATTCTTGTTCTTCGTGCAGGATACGCAGGGATACGCAGTTACAATTGCCCGGAAGAGGTCCGGCACGAGCAATGCTTGGTCACAATTGTGAAACTGGTGATGTCTTCTTTGTTCCGGAAATGCTCCCTTCGTTACAATGACCACAAGATACGTGCCAAGGCTCGTGCAATTAACATCATAATGAGTGCACTCACGGAGATTGACAAACTGGCTCTCATCACATCTTCGAAGCTCTCGATCCAGAAAGGAAAAGGCAGCACCGAGGGTTTCGATAATGTTCTTCAAGTTAGCTTTCTGTTTTGGAATACAAACTGGTTTCGTTGCAATATTATTCCACAAGAGGGAGAGGAAAAGCTTCCGGCACCCGAAACAGTGCCGACGCTGGGAAGGTGGTCGCAGCACAGGCATCGTACCTTCCGCAAAGAAAGGTTGACAGCCCCGCTGCAACTGAGGTTAGAGTTCGAGTTAGAAGATGTAAAGTTTTGCACTCAGTCTAGCTGGTCTTGGACTGAGCCGCCTTCTGTGTTTCCTGCACCTTCGACTGCACGGCGTCAGACGCGTTCTGAGCGGAGTTCTTCGTGGCATCCCACGTGTCCTTCGCCTTGTCGCCCATCGTCTTCTGAGACTCAGGCTTCACGGCACGTCCAGCCTTGTCCATCTGTTCACTGGCCTTGTCGGATGCATTCTGAGCCGAGTTCTTCGTGGCATCCCACGTGTCCTTCGCCTTGTCTCCAATCGTCTTCTCGGATTCGGGCTTCACTGCACGTCCAGCCTTGTCCATCTGTTCACCGGCCTTGTCTGACGCGTTCTGAGCGGTGTTCTTCGTGGCATCCCACGTGTCCTTAGCCTTGTCTCCCACCGTCTTCTCAGATTCGGGCTTCACAGCACGTCCAGCCTTGTCCGCTGTGTCTGCTGCCTTTTCCTGACCAGCGGAGAACATGTTCTGCACAGATTCAGTCACGTTCGCTGCGGCGTCCTTAGTCGCATCCCACGTGTCCTGTGCCTTGTCGCCAAGCGTCTTCTCGGATTCAGGCTTCACGGCACGTCCAGCCTTGTCCATCTGTTCACCGGCCTTGTCTGACGCGTTCTGAGCCGAGTTCTTCGTGGCATCCCAAGTGTCCTTCGCCTTGTCTCCCACCGTCTTCTCAGATTCAGGCTTCACAGCACGTCCAGCCTTGTCCGCTGTGTCTGCTGCCTTTTCCTGACCAGCTGAGAACATGTTCTGAACGGATTCCGTCGCGTTGGCCGCCGTGTTCTTTGTGGCGTCCCAAGTGTTCTGCGCAACCTCCTGAACCTGCTCAGTCACGGTCTTGTTCTGGTGAGACATGTTTCTTCGGGAGAAAGGATGAGGTTGAGTGTGAAGGTGGTTGTGTGGTAGAATCCTGCAATTTGAAAAGGTAATACAACAGAGTGCGAGACTACTGGGGAACTCGGGATGCGTTGCAAGCCACATCATTTGAACCGGGGATCTACCAGCGATGATGAAGATGTTACCATGAAGAATTCTTGTTCTTCGTGCAGGATACGCAGGGATACGCAGTTACAATTGCCCGGAAGAGGTCCGGCACGAGCAATGCTTGGTCACAATTGTGAAACTGGTGATGTCTTCTTTGTTCCGGAAATGCTCCCTTCGTTACAATGACCACAAGATACGTGCCAAGGCTCGTGCAATTAACATCATAATGAGTGCACTCACGGAGATTGACAAACTGGCTCTCATCACATCTTCGAAGCTCTCGATCCAGAAAGGAAAAGGCAGCACCGAGGGTTTCGATAATGTTCTTCAAGTTAGCTTTCTGTTTTGGAATACAAACTGGTTTCGTTGCAATATTATTCCACAAGAGGGAGAGGAAAAGCTTCCGGCACCCGAAACAGTGCCGACGCTGGGAAGGTGGTCGCAGCACAGGCATCGTACCTTCCGCAAAGAAAGGTTGACAGCCCCGCTGCAACTGAGGTTAGAGTTCGAGTTAGAAGATGTAAAGTTTTGCACTCAGTCTAGCTGGTCTTGGACTGAGCCGCCTTCTGTGTTTCCTGCACCTTCGACTGCACGGCGTCAGACGCGTTCTGAGCGGAGTTCTTCGTGGCATCCCACGTGTCCTTCGCCTTGTCGCCCATCGTCTTCTGAGACTCAGGCTTCACGGCACGTCCAGCCTTGTCCATCTGTTCACTGGCCTTGTCGGATGCATTCTGAGCCGAGTTCTTCGTGGCATCCCACGTGTCCTTAGCCTTGTCTCCCACCGTCTTCTCAGATTCGGGCTTCACAGCACGTCCAGCCTTGTCCGCTGTGTCTGCTGCCTTTTCCTGACCAGCGGAGAACATGTTCTGCACAGATTCAGTCACGTTCGCTGCGGCGTCCTTAGTCGCATCCCACGTGTCCTGTGCCTTGTCGCCAAGCGTCTTCTCGGATTCAGGCTTCACGGCACGTCCAGCCTCGTCCATCTTTTCACTGGCCTTGTCTGACGCGTTCTGAGCCGAGTTCTTCGTGGCATCCCAAGTGTCCTTCGCCTTGTCTCCCACCGTCTTCTCAGATTCAGGCTTCACGGCACGTCCAGCCTTGTCCGCTGTGTCTGCTGCCTTTTCCTGACCAGCTGAGAACATGTTCTGAACGGATTCCGTCGCGTTGGCCGCCGTGTTCTTTGTGGCGTCCCAAGTGTTCTGCGCAACCTCCTGAACCTGCTCAGTCACGGTCTTGTTCTGGTGAGACATGTTTCTTCGGGAGAAAGGATGAGGTTGAGTGTGAAGGTGGTTGTGTGGTAGAATCCTGCAATTTGAAAAGGTAATACAACAGAGTGCGAGACTACTGGGGAACTCGGGATGCGTTGCAAGCCACATCATTTGAACCGGGGATCTACCAGCGATGATGAAGATGTTACCATGAAGAATTCTTGTTCTTCGTGCAGGATACGCAGGGATACGCAGTTACAATTGCCCGGAAGAGGTCCGGCACGAGCAATGCTTGGTCACAATTGTGAAACTGGTGATGTCTTCTTTGTTCCGGAAATGCTCCCTTCGTTACAATGACCACAAGATACGTGCCAAGGCTCGTGCAATTAACATCATAATGAGTGCACTCACGGAGATTGACAAACTGGCTCTCATCACATCTTCGAAGCTCTCGATCCAGAAAGGAAAAGGCAGCACCGAGGGTTTCGATAATGTTCTTCAAGTTAGCTTTCTGTTTTGGAATACAAACTGGTTTCGTTGCAATATTATTCCACAAGAGGGAGAGGAAAAGCTTCCGGCACCCGAAACAGTGCCGACGCTGGGAAGGTGGTCGCAGCACAGGCATCGTACCTTCCGCAAAGAAAGGTTGACAGCCCCGCTGCAACTGAGGTTAGAGTTCGAGTTAGAAGATGTAAAGTTTTGCACTCAGTCTAGCTGGTCTTGGACTGAGCCGCCTTCTGTGTTTCCTGCACCTTCGACTGCACGGCGTCAGACGCGTTCTGAGCGGAGTTCTTCGTGGCATCCCACGTGTCCTTCGCCTTGTCGCCCATCGTCTTCTGAGACTCAGGCTTCACGGCACGTCCAGCCTTGTCCATCTGTTCACTGGCCTTGTCGGATGCATTCTGAGCCGAGTTCTTCGTGGCATCCCACGTGTCCTTAGCCTTGTCTCCCACCGTCTTCTCAGATTCGGGCTTCACAGCACGTCCAGCCTTGTCCGCTGTGTCTGCTGCCTTTTCCTGACCAGCGGAGAACATGTTCTGCACAGATTCAGTCACGTTCGCTGCGGCGTCCTTAGTCGCATCCCACGTGTCCTGTGCCTTGTCGCCAAGCGTCTTCTCGGATTCAGGCTTCACGGCACGTCCAGCCTCGTCCATCTTTTCACTGGCCTTGTCTGACGCGTTCTGAGCCGAGTTCTTCGTGGCATCCCAAGTGTCCTTCGCCTTGTCTCCCACCGTCTTCTCAGATTCAGGCTTCACGGCACGTCCAGCCTTGTCCGCTGTGTCTGCTGCCTTTTCCTGACCAGCTGAGAACATGTTCTGAACGGATTCCGTCGCGTTGGCCGCCGTGTTCTTTGTGGCGTCCCAAGTGTTCTGCGCAACCTCCTGAACCTGCTCAGTCACGGTCTTGTTCTGGTGAGACATGTTTCTTCGGGAGAAAGGATGAGGTTGAGTGTGAAGGTGGTTGTGTGGTAGAATCCTGCAATTTGAAAAGGTAATACAACAGAGTGCGAGACTACTGGGGAACTCGGGATGCGTTGCAAGCCACATCATTTGAACCGGGGATCTACCAGCGATGATGAAGATGTTACCATGAAGAATTCTTGTTCTTCGTGCAGGATACGCAGGGATACGCAGTTACAATTGCCCGGAAGAGGTCCGGCACGAGCAATGCTTGGTCACAATTGTGAAACTGGTGATGTCTTCTTTGTTCCGGAAATGCTCCCTTCGTTACAATGACCACAAGATACGTGCCAAGGCTCGTGCAATTAACATCATAATGAGTGCACTCACGGAGATTGACAAACTGGCTCTCATCACATCTTCGAAGCTCTCGATCCAGAAAGGAAAAGGCAGCACCGAGGGTTTCGATAATGTTCTTCAAGTTAGCTTTCTGTTTTGGAATACAAACTGGTTTCGTTGCAATATTATTCCACAAGAGGGAGAGGAAAAGCTTCCGGCACCCGAAACAGTGCCGACGCTGGGAAGGTGGTCGCAGCACAGGCATCGTACCTTCCGCAAAGAAAGGTTGACAGCCCCGCTGCAACTGAGGTTAGAGTTCGAGTTAGAAGATGTAAAGTTTTGCACTCAGTCTAGCTGGTCTTGGACTGAGCCGCCTTCTGTGTTTCCTGCACCTTCGACTGCACGGCGTCAGACGCGTTCTGAGCGGAGTTCTTCGTGGCATCCCACGTGTCCTTCGCCTTGTCGCCCATCGTCTTCTGAGACTCAGGCTTCACGGCACGTCCAGCCTTGTCCATCTGTTCACTGGCCTTGTCGGATGCATTCTGAGCCGAGTTCTTCGTGGCATCCCACGTGTCCTTCGCCTTGTCTCCAATCGTCTTCTCGGATTCGGGCTTCACTGCACGTCCAGCCTTGTCCATCTGTTCACCGGCCTTGTCTGACGCGTTCTGAGCGGTGTTCTTCGTGGCATCCCACGTGTCCTTAGCCTTGTCTCCCACCGTCTTCTCAGATTCGGGCTTCACAGCACGTCCAGCCTTGTCCGCTGTGTCTGCTGCCTTTTCCTGACCAGCGGAGAACATGTTCTGCACAGATTCAGTCACGTTCGCTGCGGCGTCCTTAGTCGCATCCCACGTGTCCTGTGCCTTGTCGCCAAGCGTCTTCTCGGATTCAGGCTTCACTGCACGTCCAGCCTTGTCCATCTGTTCACCGGCCTTGTCTGACGCGTTCTGAGCCGAGTTCTTCGTGGCATCCCAAGTGTCCTTCGCCTTGTCTCCCACCGTCTTCTCAGATTCAGGCTTCACAGCACGTCCAGCCTTGTCCGCTGTGTCTGCTGCCTTTTCCTGACCAGCTGAGAACATGTTCTGAACGGATTCCGTCGCGTTGGCCGCCGTGTTCTTTGTGGCGTCCCAAGTGTTCTGCGCAACCTCCTGAACCTGCTCAGTCACGGTCTTGTTCTGGTGAGACATGTTTCTTCGGGAGAAAGGATGAGGTTGAGTGTGAAGGTGGTTGTGTGGTAGAATCCTGCAATTTGAAAAGGTAATACAACAGAGTGCGAGACTACTGGGGAACTCGGGATGCGTTGCAAGCCACATCATTTGAACCGGGGATCTACCAGCGATGATGAAGATGTTACCATGAAGAATTCTTGTTCTTCGTGCAGGATACGCAGGGATACGCAGTTACAATTGCCCGGAAGAGGTCCGGCACGAGCAATGCTTGGTCACAATTGTGAAACTGGTGATGTCTTCTTTGTTCCGGAAATGCTCCCTTCGTTACAATGACCACAAGATACGTGCCAAGGCTCGTGCAATTAACATCATAATGAGTGCACTCACGGAGATTGACAAACTGGCTCTCATCACATCTTCGAAGCTCTCGATCCAGAAAGGAAAAGGCAGCACCGAGGGTTTCGATAATGTTCTTCAAGTTAGCTTTCTGTTTTGGAATACAAACTGGTTTCGTTGCAATATTATTCCACAAGAGGGAGAGGAAAAGCTTCCGGCACCCGAAACAGTGCCGACGCTGGGAAGGTGGTCGCAGCACAGGCATCGTACCTTCCGCAAAGAAAGGTTGACAGCCCCGCTGCAACTGAGGTTAGAGTTCGAGTTAGAAGATGTAAAGTTTTGCACTCAGTCTAGCTGGTCTTGGACTGAGCCGCCTTCTGTGTTTCCTGCACCTTCGACTGCACGGCGTCAGACGCGTTCTGAGCGGAGTTCTTCGTGGCATCCCACGTGTCCTTCGCCTTGTCGCCCATCGTCTTCTGAGACTCAGGCTTCACGGCACGTCCAGCCTTGTCCATCTGTTCACTGGCCTTGTCGGATGCATTCTGAGCCGAGTTCTTCGTGGCATCCCACGTGTCCTTCGCCTTGTCTCCAATCGTCTTCTCGGATTCGGGCTTCACTGCACGTCCAGCCTTGTCCATCTGTTCACCGGCCTTGTCTGACGCGTTCTGAGCGGTGTTCTTCGTGGCATCCCACGTGTCCTTAGCCTTGTCTCCCACCGTCTTCTCAGATTCGGGCTTCACAGCACGTCCAGCCTTGTCCGCTGTGTCTGCTGCCTTTTCCTGACCAGCGGAGAACATGTTCTGCACAGATTCAGTCACGTTCGCTGCGGCGTCCTTAGTCGCATCCCACGTGTCCTGTGCCTTGTCGCCAAGCGTCTTCTCGGATTCAGGCTTCACGGCACGTCCAGCCTTGTCCATCTGTTCACCGGCCTTGTCTGACGCGTTCTGAGCCGAGTTCTTCGTGGCATCCCAAGTGTCCTTCGCCTTGTCTCCCACCGTCTTCTCAGATTCAGGCTTCACAGCACGTCCAGCCTTGTCCGCTGTGTCTGCTGCCTTTTCCTGACCAGCTGAGAACATGTTCTGAACGGATTCCGTCGCGTTGGCCGCCGTGTTCTTTGTGGCGTCCCAAGTGTTCTGCGCAACCTCCTGAACCTGCTCAGTCACGGTCTTGTTCTGGTGAGACATGTTTCTTCGGGAGAAAGGATGAGGTTGAGTGTGAAGGTGGTTGTGTGGTAGAATCCTGCAATTTGAAAAGGTAATACAACAGAGTGCGAGACTACTGGGGAACTCGGGATGCGTTGCAAGCCACATCATTTGAACCGGGGATCTACCAGCGATGATGAAGATGTTACCATGAAGAATTCTTGTTCTTCGTGCAGGATACGCAGGGATACGCAGTTACAATTGCCCGGAAGAGGTCCGGCACGAGCAATGCTTGGTCACAATTGTGAAACTGGTGATGTCTTCTTTGTTCCGGAAATGCTCCCTTCGTTACAATGACCACAAGATACGTGCCAAGGCTCGTGCAATTAACATCATAATGAGTGCACTCACGGAGATTGACAAACTGGCTTTCATCGCATCTTCGAAGCTCTCGATCCAGAAAGGAAAAGGCAGCACCGAGGGTTTCGATAATGTTCTTCAAGTTAGCTTTCTGCTTTGGAATACAAACTGGTTTCGTTGCATTATCATTCAACAAGAGGGAGAGGAAAAGCTTCCGGCACCCGAAACAGTGCCGACGCTGGGAAGGTGGTCGCAGCACAGGCATCGTACCTTCCGCAAAGAAAGGTTGACAGCCCCGCTGCAACTGAGGTTAGAGTTCGAGTTAGAAGATGTAAAGTTTTGCACTCAGTCTAGCTGGTCTTGGACTGAGCCGCCTTCTGTGTTTCCTGCACCTTCGACTGCACGGCGTCAGACGCGTTCTGAGCGGAGTTCTTCGTGGCATCCCACGTGTCCTTCGCCTTGTCGCCCATCGTCTTCTGAGACTCAGGCTTCACGGCACGTCCAGCCTTGTCCATCTGTTCACTGGCCTTGTCTGACGCGTTCTGAGCCGAGTTCTTCGTGGCATCCCACGTGTCCTTCGCCTTGTCTCCAATCGTCTTCTCGGATTCGGGCTTCACTGCACGTCCAGCCTTGTCCATCTGTTCACCGGCCTTGTCTGACGCGTTCTGAGCGGTGTTCTTCGTGGCATCCCACGTGTCCTTAGCCTTGTCTCCCACCGTCTTCTCAGATTCGGGCTTCACAGCACGTCCAGCCTTGTCCGCTGTGTCTGCTGCCTTTTCCTGACCAGCGGAGAACATGTTCTGCACAGATTCAGTCACGTTCGCTGCGGCGTCCTTAGTCGCATCCCACGTGTCCTGTGCCTTGTCGCCAAGCGTCTTCTCGGATTCAGGCTTCACGGCACGTCCAGCCTCGTCCATCTTTTCACTGGCCTTGTCTGACGCGTTCTGAGCCGAGTTCTTCGTGGCATCCCAAGTGTCCTTCGCCTTGTCTCCCACCGTCTTCTCAGATTCAGGCTTCACGGCACGTCCAGCCTTGTCCGCTGTGTCTGCTGCCTTTTCCTGACCAGCTGAGAACATGTTCTGAACGGATTCCGTCGCGTTGGCCGCCGTGTTCTTTGTGGCGTCCCAAGTGTTCTGCGCAACCTCCTGAACCTGCTCAGTCACGGTCTTGTTCTGGTGAGACATGTTTCTTCGGGAGAAAGGATGAGGTTGAGTGTGAAGGTGGTTGTGTGGTAGAATCCTGCAATTTGAAAAGGTAATACAACAGAGTGCGAGACTACTGGGGAACTCGGGATGCGTTGCAAGCCACATCATTTGAACCGGGGATCTACCAGCGATGATGAAGATGTTACCATGAAGAATTCTTGTTCTTCGTGCAGGATACGCAGGGATACGCAGTTACAATTGCCCGGAAGAGGTCCGGCACGAGCAATGCTTGGTCACAATTGTGAAACTGATGATGTCTTCTTTGTTCCGGAAATGGCTCCCTTCGTTACAATGACCACAGAATACGTGCCAAGGCTCGTGCAATTAACATCATAATGAGTGCACTCACGGAGATTGACAAACTGGCTTTCATCGCATCTTCGAAGCTCTCGATCCAGAAAGGAAAAGGCAGCACCGAGGGTTTCGATAATGTTCTTCAAGTTAGCTTTCTGCTTTGGAATACAAACTGGTTTCGTTGCATTATCATTCAACAAGAGGGAGAGGAAAAGCTTCCGGCACCCGAAACAGTGCCGACGCTGGGAAGGTGGTCGCAGCACAGGCATCGTACCTTCCGCAAAGAAAGGTTGACAGCCCCGCTGCAACTGAGGTTAGAGTTCGAGTTAGAAGATGTAAAGTTTTGCACTCAGTCTAGCTGGTCTTGGACTGAGCCGCCTTCTGTGTTTCCTGCACCTTCGACTGCACGGCGTCAGACGCGTTCTGAGCAGAGTTCTTCGTGGCATCCCACGTGTCCTTCGCCTTGTCTCCAATCGTCTTCTCGGATTCGGGCTTCACTGCACGTCCAGCCTTGTCCATCTGTTCACCGGCCTTGTCTGACGCGTTCTGAGCGGTGTTCTTCGTGGCATCCCACGTGTCCTTAGCCTTGTCTCCCACCGTCTTCTCAGATTCGGGCTTCACAGCACGTCCAGCCTTGTCCGCTGTGTCTGCTGCCTTTTCCTGACCAGCGGAGAACATGTTCTGCACAGATTCAGTCACGTTCGCTGCGGCGTCCTTAGTCGCATCCCACGTGTCCTGTGCCTTGTCGCCAAGCGTCTTCTCGGATTCAGGCTTCACGGCACGTCCAGCCTCGTCCATCTTTTCACTGGCCTTGTCTGACGCGTTCTGAGCCGAGTTCTTCGTGGCATCCCAAGTGTCCTTCGCCTTGTCTCCCACCGTCTTCTCAGATTCAGGCTTCACGGCACGTCCAGCCTTGTCCGCTGTGTCTGCTGCCTTTTCCTGACCAGCTGAGAACATGTTCTGAACGGATTCCGTCGCGTTGGCCGCCGTGTTCTTTGTGGCGTCCCAAGTGTTCTGCGCAACCTCCTGAACCTGCTCAGTCACGGTCTTGTTCTGGTGAGACATGTTTCTTCGGGAGAAAGGATGAGGTTGAGTGTGAAGGTGGTTGTGTGGTAGAATCCTGCAATTTGAAAAGGTAATACAACAGAGTGCGAGACTACTGGGGAACTCGGGATGCGTTGCAAGCCACATCATTTGAACCGGGGATCTACCAGCGATGATGAAGATGTTACCATGAAGAATTCTTGTTCTTCGTGCAGGATACGCAGGGATACGCAGTTACAATTGCCCGGAAGAGGTCCGGCACGAGCAATGCTTGGTCACAATTGTGAAACTGATGATGTCTTCTTTGTTCCGGAAATGGCTCCCTTCGTTACAATGACCACAGAATACGTGCCAAGGCTCGTGCAATTAACATCATAATGAGTGCACTCACGGAGATTGACAAACTGGCTTTCATCGCATCTTCGAAGCTCTCGATCCAGAAAGGAAAAGGCAGCACCGAGGGTTTCGATAATGTTCTTCAAGTTAGCTTTCTGCTTTGGAATACAAACTGGTTTCGTTGCATTATCATTCAACAAGAGGGAGAGGAAAAGCTTCCGGCACCCGAAACAGTGCCGACGCTGGGAAGGTGGTCGCAGCACAGGCATCGTACCTTCCGCAAAGAAAGGTTGACAGCCCCGCTGCAAGTGAGGTTAGAGTTCGAGTTAGAAGATGTAAAGTTTTGCACTCAGTCTAGCTGGTCTTGGACTGAGCCGCCTTCTGTGTTTCCTGCACCTTCGACTGCACGGCGTCAGACGCGTTCTGAGCAGAGTTCTTCGTGGCATCCCACGTGTCCTTCGCCTTGTCTCCAATCGTCTTCTCGGATTCGGGCTTCACTGCACGTCCAGCCTTGTCCATCTGTTCACCGGCCTTGTCTGACGCGTTCTGAGCGGTGTTCTTCGTGGCATCCCACGTGTCCTTAGCCTTGTCTCCCATCGTCTTCTCAGATTCGGGCTTCACAGCACGTCCAGCCTTGTCCGCTGTGTCTGCTGCCTTTTCCTGACCAGCGGAGAACATGTTCTGCACAGATTCAGTCACGTTCGCTGCGGCGTCCTTCGTCGCATCCCACGTGTCCTGTGCCTTGTCGCCAAGCGTCTTCTCGGATTCAGGCTTCACGGCACGTCCAGCCTCGTCCATCTTTTCACTGGCCTTGTCTGACGCGTTCTGAGCCGAGTTCTTCGTGGCATCCCAAGTGTCCTTCGCCTTGTCTCCCACCGTCTTCTCAGATTCAGGCTTCACGGCACGTCCAGCCTTGTCCGCTGTGTCTGCTGCCTTTTCCTGACCAGCTGAGAACATGTTCTGAACGGATTCCGTCGCGTTGGCCGCCGTGTTCTTTGTGGCGTCCCAAGTGTTCTGCGCAACCTCCTGAACCTGCTCAGTCACGGTCTTGTTCTGGTGAGACATGTTTCTTCGGGAGAAAGGATGAGGTTGAGTGTGAAGGTGGTTGTGTGGTAGAATCCTGCAATTTGAAAAGGTAATACAACAGAGTGCGAGACTACTGGGGAACTCGGGATGCGTTGCAAGCCACATCATTTGAACCGGGGATCTACCAGCGATGATGAAGATGTTACCATGAAGAATTCTTGTTCTTCGTGCAGGATACGCAGGGATACGCAGTTACAATTGCCCGGAAGAGGTCCGGCACGAGCAATGCTTGGTCACAATTGTGAAACTGGTGATGTCTTCTTTGTTCCGGAAATGCTCCCTTCGTTACAATGACCACAAGATACGTGCCAAGGCTCGTGCAATTAACATCATAATGAGTGCACTCACGGAGATTGACAAACTGGCTCTCATCACATCTTCGAAGCTCTCGATCCAGAAAGGAAAAGGCAGCACCGAGGGTTTCGATAATGTTCTTCAAGTTAGCTTTCTGTTTTGGAATACAAACTGGTTTCGTTGCAATATTATTCCACAAGAGGGAGAGGAAAAGCTTCCGGCACCCGAAACAGTGCCGACGCTGGGAAGGTGGTCGCAGCACAGGCATCGTACCTTCCGCAAAGAAAGGTTGACAGCCCCGCTGCAACTGAGGTTAGAGTTCGAGTTAGAAGATGTAAAGTTTTGCACTCAGTCTAGCTGGTCTTGGACTGAGCCGCCTTCTGTGTTTCCTGCACCTTCGACTGCACGGCGTCAGACGCGTTCTGAGCAGAGTTCTTCGTGGCATCCCACGTGTCCTTCGCCTTGTCGCCCATCGTCTTCTGAGACTCAGGCTTCACGGCACGTCCAGCCTTGTCCATCTGTTCACTGGCCTTGTCTGACGCGTTCTGAGCCGAGTTCTTCGTGGCATCCCACGTGTCCTTCGCCTTGTCTCCAATCGTCTTCTCAGATTCGGGCTTCACAGCACGTCCAGCCTTGTCCGCTGTTTCTTCTGCCTTTTCCTGACCAGCGGAGAACATGTTCTGCACAGATTCAGTCACGTTCGCTGCGGCATCCTTGGTCGCATCCCACGTGTCCTGTGCCTTGTCGCCAAGCGTCTTCTCGGATTCAGGCTTCACGGCACGTCCAGCCTCGTCCATCTTTTCACTGGCCTTGTCTGACGCGTTCTGAGCCGAGTTCTTCGTGGCATCCCAAGTGTCCTTCGCCTTGTCTCCCACCGTCTTCTCAGATTCAGGCTTCACAGCACGTCCAGCCTTGTCCGCAGTGTCTGCTGCCTTTTCCTGACCAGCTGAGAACATGTTCTGAACGGATTCCGTCGCGTTGGCCGCCGTGTTCTTCGTGGCGTCCCAAGTGTTCTGCGCAACCTCCTGAACCTGCTCAGTCACGGTCTTGTTCTGGTGAGACATGTTTCTTCGGGAGAAAGATTGAGTTTGAGTGTGAAGGTGGTTTTATGGTAGAATCCTGCGATTTGGAAAGGAGATACAACAGAGTGCGAGACTATTGGAGAACTCGCTCGGGATGCGTTGCAAGCCACATCATTTAACGGCTGGAACAGACCTGGAGATAGGATCTACCAGCGATGATAGTGAAGATGTTCACGTGAAGGATTCTTGTTCTTCGTGGGACGATCGACAAATCATGAAGATGCATCATTAAGATGTCACTTGCAAGATTGCCGGGGTGCGCGCTACTAACCTTGACACGTACCTTGTACGCATTGTAGCGAAGCGAACATTTGCGTAACAACGAAGGCATCGTCAGCTTCTTAGTTGTGACTGACCAAGCACTGCTCGTGCAGGACCTCCTCCGGGCAACGGTGACTGCGTAGCCTGCACTGGGTATCCTGCGAGTCGATCATTTTGTTGTTCGCCACATCTTCGAAGCTCTCGATCCAGAACGGAAAAGGCAGCACCGAGGGTTTCGATAATGTTCTGCAAGTTAGCTTTCTGTTTTGGAATACAAACTGGTTTCTTTGCATTATCATTCAACAACATGGAGAGGAAAAGCTTCCGGCACCCGAAACAGTGCCGACGCTGGGAAGGTGGTCGCAGCACAGGCATCATACCTTCCGCAAAGAAAGGTTGACAGCCCCGCTGCAACTGAGGTTAGAGTTCGAGTTAGAAGATGTAAAGTTTTGTACTCAGTCTAGCTGGTCTTCGATTGAGCCGCCTTCTGTGTTTCCTGCACCTTCGACTGCACGGCGTCAGACGCGTTCTGAGCGGAGTTCTTCGTGGCATCCCACGTGTCCTTCGCCTTGTCGCCCATCGTCTTCTGAGACTCAGGCTTCACGGCACGTCCAGCCTTGTCCATCTGTTCACTGGCCTTGTCTGACGCGTTCTGAGCCGAGTTCTTCGTGGCATCCCACGTGTCCTTCGCCTTGTCTCCAATCGTCTTCTCGGATTCGGGCTTCACTGCACGTCCAGCCTTGTCCATCTGTTCACCGGCCTTGTCTGACGCGTTCTGAGCGGTGTTCTTCGTGGCATCCCACGTGTCCTTCGCCTTGTCTCCCACCGTCTTCTCAGATTCGGGCTTCACAGCACGTCCAGCCTTGTCCGCTGTGTCTGCTGCCTTTTCCTGACCAGCGGAGAACATGTTCTGCACAGATTCAGTCACGTTCGCTGCGGCGTCCTTAGTCGCATCCCACGTGTCCTGTGCCTTGTCGCCAAGCGTCTTCTCGGATTCAGGCTTCACGGCACGTCCAGCCTTGTCCATCTGTTCACCGGCCTTGTCTGACGCGTTCTGTGCCGAGTTCTTCGTGGCATCCCAAGTGTCCTTCGCCTTGTCTCCCACCGTCTTCTCAGATTCAGGCTTCACAGCACGTCCAGCCTTGTCCGCTGTGTCTGCTGCCTTTTCCTGACCAGCTGAGAACATGTTCTGAACGGATTCCGTCGCGTTGGCCGCCGTGTTCTTCGTGGCGTCCCAAGTGTTCTGCGCAACCTCCTGAACCTGCTCAGTCACGGTCTTGTTCTGGTGAGACATGTTTCTTCGGGAGAAAGGTTGAGTTTGAGTGTGAAGGTTGTGGTTAAATCCTGTGTGGTTTTAAAATACAACAGAGTGCCAGACTACTGGGATGGATTGCAATCGACATTGTTTGAATGAATCGACGCACAGAACTGAAGTTAGAGTCCACCAACGATGATGCTGTTCAGGTGAAATATTCTTGTTCATCGCGCACAGGTTACGCCGTCTGCCTGCATTAGCACGCCGTGATGGGAAAAACAAACCCCCTTGGCTGAAAATGCCCAATTCCATATATACGGTATTTTTGGAAATATTGACGCGAGCCGAGCTCCATGTTTCTTGTTGTGAGCCGAGTTCCATGTTTCTTGCTGCGAGCCGAGTTCCACGTTTCTTGTTGCGAGCGTGGTGAGCGGTGAGCGCCCAGAGCGGCATCGCCTAATCCGGTATCCACGCAACTCGTTTGTTGCCGGCCCCGACTCCGAGGGTACCTGAACTTTCACTACGTGCAGTCCGCTGCTCGCAAGCAGATCCACCTCGGCTTTCCATTCGTGCGGAACAGTAAGTGTGCTTGTAGCAACATTTGTCCGCACATGTTGATCCCGGGCCCTGACTGTTGGGAGGTACTTCTTCGAAAGCGTCTCAAGGAACCCGACCGGACTGGTGGACGAAGGCAGGTCCTTTGGTCCACTTGTGCCAGCATTCTACGGGACTGGCCCGGCTGGATCCGGGGGACCGCTGCCGTAGTACCAGTTGCCGCGGTCGCCGCCCCAGATGTTGTCCATGTATGTCCTCAGAGTTTGAAGAGCACGGGTTGGACACAGTCGCACAGATTCGTCCATGGTCACTGGACGGCAATTCCGGAAGAGAGTGACAGACGAGCAGTCTGCCAGTCGCTCGAGGTCGTCGAGGATACGCGTTTGCGCGGCACCCGGGATCCGCAACCCGACGAACTGCTTGTGCACAGCCTGCAGCATGTGGAATAAGCACATTAGCCACCGGATGTCACGGTCAAACGAGCAACGCAGTGGTTGCACCCAGCCCTTTTGGTTGCGCTTTGGAGGTACTGTGGTTGCCAACGTCCGCCAAGGTGGGCCTTTATAATGCGCCATGCCTCCGTCGATACCCAGTTGTCGAGCTTGGAGTGAGCCACACACGCTGCCACGGGGTACGTATCTCCATTTCTGGCACGGCTGACCACCTAAATCAGATGGAGGTTGTGGTTGCTTGCCATCTTTTGCGTGCCATCTACGCAAAGCAGCTCGTGGCGAAAGACAGCCTCCTTGATCTCTGTACAGAGGAAGCAGAGGAGGTACTTGTCAGGAACACCTTCTTGTGGCACAAATCTGGTCTCTAAGTTCCATGGACGGCTGCCCTGTTTGTTGTACAGGACCGTCCACTTGGCAAACTGCAAGGCAATGCCTTTGAGCTGGGCTGGTATGTCCTCTGGTAGCTCGGACACATTTTTCCATGGCGGCACTGTTCTCTGCCCTGTTTCTGTGTGCCAGGTTGTGCACGTTTCTGGGGAGCATTCTGGCCTGGCAAAAAATGGCCAGCTCTTCGGCACTATACCTGTCTCGGTCAACTCGAGTTCCATGTTTCTTGTTGCGAGCTGAGTTCCATGTTTCTTGCTGCGAGCCTAGTTTCACGTTTCTTGTTGCGAGCTGAGTTCCATGTTTCTTGCTGCGAGCCTAGTTTCACGTTTCTTGTTGCGAGCTGAGTTCCATGTTTCTTGCTGCGAGCCTAGTTCCACGTTTCTTGTTGCGAGCTGAGTTCCATGTTTCTTGCTGCGAGCCTAGTTCCACGTTTCTTGTTGCGAGCTGAGTTCCATGTTTCTTGCTGCGAGCCTAGTTCCACGTTTCTTGTTGCGAGCCTAGTTCCACGTTTCTTGTTGCGAGCTGAGTTCCATGTTTCTTGCTGCGAGCCTAGTTCCACGTTTCTTGTTGCGAGCCTAGTTCCACGTTTCTTGTTGCGTCCATGTTTCTTGTTGCGAGCCGAGTTCCAGGTTTCCTGGGACAGGGTCCAAGACTTGTCACCGAGCCTCTCGGTATCAACCAAGTCCACCTACGGCGAAAGTCCTGAAAAAAGCGTATCGGTCTGGATGTTACATCACATAGCGTACGGCGGGGTACAGCGCAGTCGGCAGCAGACCAGGGTGCCTCACTGCAGTACTTTTCATCGTCAGTGGCTTTTAAGTGGACGCTCTCGATCCAGAAAGGAAAAGGCAGCACCGAGGGTTTCGATAATGTTCTTCAAGTTCGCTTTCTGTTTTGGAATACAAACTGGTTTCTTTGGCATTATCATTCAGCAACAGGGAGAGGAAAAGCATCCGGCACCGAAAACAGTGTCGACGCTGGGAAGGTGGTCGCAGCACAAGCATCACCTTCCGCAAAGAAAGGTTGACAGCCTCGCTGCAACTGAGGTTAGAGTTCGAGATAGAAGATGCAAAGTTTGCACTCAGTCTAGCTGGTCTTGGACTGAGCCGCCTTCTGTGTTTCCTGCACCTTCGACTGCACGGCATCAGACGCGTTCTGAGCAGAGTTTTTCGTGGCATCCCACGTGTCCTTTGCCTTGTCGCCCATCGTCTTCTGAGACTCAGGCTTCACGGCACGCCCGGCCTTGTCCATCTGTTCACTGGCCTTGTCTGACGCGTTCTGAGCCGAGTTCTTCGTGGCATCCCAAGTGTCCTTCGCCTTGTCTCCAATCGTCTTCTCGGATTCGGGCTTCACGGCACGTCCAGCCTTGTCCATCTTTTCACCGGCCTTGTCTGACGCGTTCTGAGCGGTGTTCTTCGTGGCATCCCAAGTGTCCTTCGCCTTGTCTCCCACCGTCTTCTCGGATTCAGGCTTCACAGCACGTCCAGCCTTGTCCGCTGTGTCTGCTGCCTTTTCCTGACCAGCGGAGAACATGTTCTGCACAGATTCAGTCACGTTCGCTGCGGCGTCCTTCGTCGCATCCCACGTGTCCTGTGCCTTGTCTCCAATCGTCTTCTCGGATTCAGGCTTCACGGCACGTCCAGCCTCGTCCATCTTTTCACTGGCCTTGTCTGACACGTTCTGAGCAGAGTTCTTCGTGGCATCCCAAGTGTCCTTCGCCTTGTCTCCCACCGTCTTCTCAGATTCAGGCTTCACGGCACGTCCAGCCTTGTCCGCTGTGTCTGCTGCCTTTTCCTGACCAGCTGAGAACATGTTCTGAACGGATTCCGTCGCGTTGGCCGCCGTGTTCTTCGTGGCGTCCCAAGTGTTTTGCGCAACCTCCTGAACCTGCTCAGTCACGGTCTTGTTCTGGTGAGACATGTTTCTTCGGAAGAAAGGTTGAGTTTGAGTGTGAAGGTGTTGAGGTGTTTGTGGTAAAATCCTGCGGTTTGAAAACGAGAATCGCTCTAGTTGGAACGACTGGAACAGATCTGGAGTTAGGGTCAACAATGATGACGATGAAGACGTTAACGTAAAAGATTCGTGTTGGTCGTGCGCACGTCTGCCCTTGGGGGTTCTTGCTTTAGCATTTGGTTGGTCACGCCATAATTCATCTGTGCAGCTGTGAATGATCACACCAACACTCGTTTAAGTGCCATCTTCAGTGCCGCACTCATGTAGATCATCCTCACAACTTGTCGATGGTCCGAATCCACCCTTTTGTTTGACAAACTGAGCTCTCGATCCAGAAAGGAAAAGGCAGCGCGGAGGGTTTCGATAATGTTCTTCAAGTTCGCTTTCTGTTTTGGAATACAAACTGGTTTCTTAGCACTATCATTCAACAACAGGGAGAGGAAAAGCATCCGACATCCAAAACAGTGCCGACGCTGGGAAGGTGGTCGCAGCACAGGCATCATACCTTCCGCAAAGAAAGGTTGACAGCCCCGCTGCAACTGAGGTTAGAGTTCGAGTTAGAAGATGTAAAGTTTTGTACTCAGTCTAGCTGGTCTTGGACTGAGCCGCCTTCTGTGTTTCCTGCACCTTCGACTGCACGGCGTCAGACGCGTTCTGAGCAGAGTTCTTCGTGGCATCCCACGTGTCCTTCGCCTTGTCGCCCATCGTCTTCTGAGACTCAGGCTTCACGGCACGTCCAGCCTTGTCCATCTGTTCACTGGCCTTGTCGGATGCATTCTGAGCCGAGTTCTTCGTGGCATCCCAAGTGTCCTTCGCCTTGTCTCCAATCGTCTTCTCGGATTCAGGCTTCACGGCACGTCCAGCCTTGTCCATCTGTTCACCGGCCTTGTCTGACGCGTTCTGAGCGGTGTTCTTCGTGGCATCCCACGTGTCCTTCGCCTTGTCTCCCACCGTCTTCTCGGATTCGGGCTTCACAGCACGTCCAGCCTTGTCCGCTGTGTCTGCTGCCTTTTCCTGACCAGCGGAGAACATGTTCTGCACAGATTCAGTCACGTTCGCTGCGGCGTCCTTCGTCGCATCCCACGTGTCCTGTGCCTTGTCGCCAAGCGTCTTCTCGGATTCAGGCTTCACGGCACGTCCAGCCTTGTCCATCTGTTCACCGGCCTTGTCTGACGCGTTCTGTGCCGAGTTCTTCGTGGCATCCCAAGTGTCCTTCGCCTTGTCTCCCACCGTCTTCTCAGATTCAGGCTTCACAGCACGTCCAGCCTTGTCCGCTGTGTCTGCTGCCTTTTCCTGACCAGCTGAGAACATGTTCTGAACGGATTCCGTCGCGTTGGCCGCCGTGTTCTTTGTGGCGTCCCAAGTGTTCTGCGCAACCTCCTGAACCTGCTCAGTCACGGTCTTGTTCTGGTGAGACATGTTTCTTCGGGAGAAAGGTTGAGTTTGAGTGTGAAGTTGTGTTTGTGGTAAAATCCTGTTGGTTAAAAAGGAACTACAACAGAAGACCTGGGTTAGGCGATAGCACTGATGACGGCAGCGATCAGCTACTGAAAAATGTTGTCGTGACATGGCCTGGCATGACTGGCATGGCGCGAAGCTAGCTCTTGTTCGTTTGTTAGGCTGGAAGGTGGCTCTCCACTTGTCAGCCTAAGCCGGCCCATCCCCTCCTGATAGACTGTGATAGACAGAAGAATGCAGCTTTAGGAAATTTTATGCAGCTCCAGGGGATAGGGATGTACCTGATAGACCGTGGTGAACCTCGATTCGCTACAGCAGCAGGCAGTTCGATGCAGTTCCATGAGATAGGCTTGCATATGTCAGCCAGACCCATCATTCGAGACTGTTCACGCTTCGGGATTGTCTCATTCTCACCTGTTCTTGCTTAGTTCATTCGTCGATCATCAGCCTTATCTCGTCGCATCTCGTGCACAAGCAGTCGTTGTCGTATGGCGAGAATCGGCCAGAACTCGTTTTTTGTCAACATGTTGCCGAAGGAAGGGAAAAAAGCCAGGTCGGTGCGACAGAGTCCACGCAGTCGCATCCAAAAAAGAGAGAGAGAGGGAGCTGGGAAGACCGCTCTACGGGGGGGCACGTACCTCATGCAGAATGACTGGAAAGCCTTTCACACGGAGGCGACGCGGCTTTGGGCAGAGGGGGCGCGGGCAGATGGGCACACTCCCGTGTAGGAAACCCCTCCACCTCGCTTTGGTCGGAACGTGTTGTTTTCAAGCGGTGGCTATACTCGGCGAGAACGCGTCCGTGAGGCGATCGTCAAGGGCAAATCGGCCCCCGCCTTTGAAGGGTGACGAGATGCCTTTGGACATCGCTGCCCTTCAATATCCATCGATCGCGCACACTCTTTTTACATCGAATCGGGTTTCAAACAGAGCGTCGATCGGGTGAGTGAGTTTTTGCACCGCAACGTTTTCATTCAATCCGGATGAACAGCTCGATCGTTAACGGTGGCTATGCAGATCGTTGCACCCTGGGACGTCCGATCTCTGTTCACCACCCGACTGTTTCCTTGGTGTAGGAGGGGCTTATGGGCAGCAGCAGACACTGCACGGTTGGTTCGCATGGCCGGCGGTATCCGGAACTTCGGGTTGTCTCAAGGCTGACTGGGCACGACGACCGGACGCTGCGCTCGCGCTACCACTGCACAGTAGGCTTCGGCAACGCCGAAGCGGAAACTTCAAGACTCTGGCAAAATGACGGTTGGCGAAGCGTGATCTGAGCGGGGGTGGGGTTGTGCAGAGGAAGTTCGCTTGAACCAGGAGGATTGTAAAGAACGTGCTCAAAACGGATATGTGCTCCGCGCCGCACTGGTCCCATCTGCAGTGCTTCGGTCGGTCCTTTCAGCTACGGGGACACATACTGCTGATAGAATCCCAGGACCAGCAGGCGTGTTCTACGTGGTGACAGGAGTACACGATGGCCACGTGATGCTGGGCATGTACACTCTACAGCTCCACACGTGGCATACGTGGAGTGGCTACAGTATCGATACGGTGAACGGCGTAGTGGCCATATCGCTGTACTGGCACTTCGTAGACCTCGTGTGGGTCAGCGTGGTGTCCCGCTTTGCTACTTCCGCATGCGTCTTTTTGTGTTGCCGATAAATAACCGAGTGGGTGATGTGCTTCCAACGATCCCGCATGGGCGCACAGATCTCGTTTTCTAAATACATACCAGCACCGGCGGGACATCTTCGCTGCCCTCATCCACCTGCACCGCAAGCGTTCGCAACAAGCGTCGTAACTGCGAGGCGCCGAATACCTGCGTATTAATAAGGATTAAGGACCGAAGGTGTTGCTGTTGAAGTGCGAACCTAATCCAGCTTTTATCGGATGCGCGTTGTTCCGCGTAATTGAGCTCAGGTCAGTTTCAGGGAGTAGGCGAATAGATGTTGTGCCTTTTGGTGTTGCCGACAATCAACCGGGATTGATGTACAGTCGGGCGTTTTTCGACGTTTCTTGTCTATTTTTTTAGACTGATGTTTAATTTTTTTTGGGCGGCGTGCCGCTCGTGGCTCGGGGTTGCAAACCCCCCCACGGGCCTCCCTCGGGGACTAAAACCGACACCTCGGCAAAATAAAGGAATGTTTCTTGCCGAGTAAATGCTTATTGGTCGATTGCACACCTTCGCGTCGTCCGAGAGCGTGATGCGCAGGGAGCGCGACGGTAGCGCGGCGTCGAACTCGGCGATGACGTGCTTCGCGTCGGCGACGATTTGGTGCGCCGCCCCCGGCGGCTGCTGCAGCAGCAGCTGCTGCTGCTGCGCGTGGGCCGGCGACGGCGCCTGGCGCGGCGCGGCCGGCGGCGGCAGCAGCGCAAGCCGCTCTGCCGCCGCCGCCGCCGGGCACAGCGTCACCGGCCATTGGCACGTCACCGTCAGCACCGCGCCCGCGAGCTCCCGCACGCACACTGCGTCGGCCGCCGGCAGCACCAGCCGGTGCCCAGGCTCCCGGTGCGCGTCCGCCGCGGCCCAACCAGCCGCGACGCTGGCGGGCGCAATGGGCGGCGGCTGCAGGTCAAACTCGACGAACAGCGGCTCCGCGCACCCGTCCAGCACAAACGAGACCACCCGCCGAGCGGCGCGCGAGGCGGCTTTCGCGGAGGTGCTGCGGTACCGCACTGCGCGGATCACCGCTTGAGCCGCCAACTCGTCGCCGCCGCCGTCCTTGAACACCACGTCGAACGCCGTCTCCGAGTGCACAACCAGCTCACCTACCACGACCTCCTCCCCCGGCGCCCCGCCGGGTTTCCAGCACACGACGTCCGCGCCGGTCGCCCAGCCCCGCGTCGACACGCAGCACGCGGCGTTGCCGTCGCTCGGACCCCTGCTATGCCCGTCCGACGACGCGCCGCACGCCGCCGCCGCCGCCGGCGGCGGGTTGAACGGCGCGATGTCCAGCTGGTCTCCCACCAGCAGGTCGGCCTCGCGGGCGAGCCAGATCCCGGCCGGCATCGTGGCCCCGGGGTATGGGGACGCGGGCGACCCGTCTGCGGCGGCGAACGCGGAGCCGGCCTGCAGCGACGGGCTGGGCGGATGCGACGGCGTCCGCCGCGGCGGCCGCGCCGACCCGTGCAGCCGGTGCTGCTGGAAGGCGGCGAGCGACGTGGCCACCGCCACCGAGACCCGCGAGCACCGGAACGGGAGGGGGTCCGCGTGGTCGGGGTCGCCTTCGCAAACCACAGTTGCGCACGGGGCCACGGGGCTCCATCCGAGCCCGGCGCCTTGCGTGGCGGGCGTGGCTTCGGGCCCGAGGAGGTCTACGCCGGAGTGGAGGGAGGAGGAGGCGGCGCCGCGGCTGCGGACGACGGTCGTCGCGACTGAGAACGCGGCGTTCGGGTCCTCGCCGTCCTCCGGCAGCAGCGCCATCTCGACCGCGCGCAGCGCGCCGCAGCGCCGCTCGCTCGGCCGCGACGCGTGGGGCGGCGCCGCCGACTTCCAGTGGTACTGCACGCAGCGCGCGAGTGCCGTGAGCACCTTCGCGGGGACCTTCAGACTCGCCGGGAAGTCAACCCGCAGCAGGCCGCCGCCGTCGCCGCCAGCCACCGTACCCACCACGTCCTTCCCGTGGTACAGAACGTCGAGTTTCTGCGTGAACGGCGTGTCTGCGAAGTTGAAGCGCAGCTCCTCGATGTCGTTGCGGTCGCGGGTTTCACCGGGTTCGAGACACTCGTCGGCGAGCGACGCTTCGAACCGGCACTCGGCTGTGTGTCCCGAGCACGAGTTCGCCACTATTTTGCTGTTCACCGTCACCCAGCCGTCGGCGGGGTGGTACCCGCGGGTCCTCGCCGCGTCGCACGAGTACAGCAGGGGCGGGACGACCGTGATCGGCAGCTTGATCCGGCCCTCCACTCCGAGGCTGGTCCCCAGGCGCACGAGGTACTGCGACGTGGCCGGCTTCGCCCGCACCGCGGAGCTCGAAAACGCGATGCACCACAAGCAAGCCTCGACCATGTCCGGCGTCACGGCGCCGGGGGGGTACTGCGTCGGGATCAAGCTCGGCTTCGGGCTGGTTGCCGGCGGCCGGAAGAGCCCCAGCGGGTTGATCGATCCACGCGGCTTCCGCGGGCTGACTGGTGGCTTTTCTCCCCGGGAGGCGCTAGGGGACATGGCGGACAGGCTGGTGGCCGCGTTGGATTTGCGGATGGACGACGAGGTGCGGCCGCCGGCGGTGTTGTTGGTCGTGCTCCGGGGCCGATCCGGCGAGCGGCGCCCGTCGGCGGCGAAGTCGGTGTCGACGCGGAGGACCGGCGGCTGCGCGGCGCGGCCGCTCTTTTTCCACGCGCCGCTGGCGCTCGCCTCGAACGCGTCGCCGCCGCCGCTAAACGGATCCCCGAACGACAGCTCCGCGACAATGGACCCGTCCTCCAGTTCGCCTTGGACAGACGACCCGGTCGATTCGACGTCGCCGTTCGGCTTGAACAGCACGACAACCGACGACAACAGCTGCGCGCCGGCCCGCGGCGCGTGGGGCCCGGCGGGGGCTTCGTCGACGAAGACGCGGCCGATCTCGACCCGCGCCGCGTCGTCGGCGCGGCCGCCCTCGTGGTACCACAGCCGGCCCTCGCCGGCGTCGTACGCGACGTACCGCGGGCGGGCCTCGCCGTCGGCGATCGCGCGGCGCTTCTCGCCGGCGGCTCCGACGACCGCTCGCGCCTCGGCGGCGAGCCGCGCGTTCTTCTTCTTCTTGTCCCGCGCCAGCGCCGCCCACCGCGCGTCCACATCGTAGAAGAACTCCTGCTCCTCGACCGCCATGAAGTGGAACTGGTCGGTGCCACCGTCCGGGACAGACAGGGCTTCGACGACCAAGTACCCGCCGCTGAAATCCTGCCCGCCCGCCAACTCGGGAACCGAGACGTCGTGGAGCACCGGCGTGCTGCGCAGCCTGCTGTTCGCGGGCTGCCGGTGGAGCACGGCGTCGTTCGCCTTCCGCTTGAGCGCAGGCACGGTGCCTTCCGGGGCGTTGGGCTGCATCCAGACCTCCATCGACGCCGAGCTCGCCTGGGGCAAACCGTCGCTGACGGTGACCGTGAAAACCCGGCGGCCGGCCGACGAGAGAGGGGTGGTCGGGCGCTTCGTGTCGGTGAAGAAGCAGAGCTGCTTGAGGAGCGTCGCGACCTGCGTCTTCCGGATCGCGCTCTTCGACGCCCGGTCCGCCCCGCTGCTGTTAGACTGCACGACCGCGAGGCTGCTCGACAGGCGTATCATGATGTCGGTCGGCGTCGGGCTGAAGGTGCCGATGACCTTCCCGTTCGGCGCCCGGATCTCCTTCAGCGGCATGTCCGACGCCTTCCGCTCGCGGATCTTGCTCAAGACACCGAGGCGGAAGTCGTCTTTCTTGTCGACGCGCTGCTCGTTGATCTTCGCCCGGATCCGATCCTTCAACCCGGTCGGCTCGCTCTTGCAGTCGAACACCGAGAATTCCCCCGGGCCGAGCTTGATGCAGTCCCCCGGGACCGCGCCGTCGGCGATGCTGACCTTCACGAACCCCCCGTCCCAGCCTTCGTCGGGGGCGCGGAGCTCGAACCCCGCGAACTTGAAGGTCCCGGCCTCCTTGCACAGCTGCGACTGGAGGTTCTGCGGGAGGGAGATGAGGGGGGGCGTCACTTTGACCTGGCAGGTGCCCACCACGGGGTCTTGGTCCTCGACGACCAACGACGCCTGCACCGTCCGCACGCCTTCCTTGACGGACTCCGTCGTGAACGCGACGCACTTCAGCAGCCGGTCGACCTTCGAAATCGTGCTGTGGTCGCTGGCAGCGAACTCTATGCAGATCCCCTCCGGGTGCCTCGGCACGCTCGCCACCGTGCCCAGCGGCAGCCCGTCGCAGAAGACGGTGCTGCCGACCACGGTGATCCCCGACGCGCCGGCCGGCTGCACCACGATGTCGTCGCCGCGGAACTCGGCGGTCGTGTGCAGGGAGAGGGACCCCGTGGCGAACTCCTCTGTGTCCACGTCTGTCACGCTCGCGTTCCGCGCGAAGAACAGCAGCTGGCTCCCGGCGTGGTAGTGCTGCAGGCCGTCGACCAACGGGACGCTCCGCCGGTACGAGTGCGACGCGCTGCCGAACACCAGCACCGTCGGGTCGTCCTGCGGCACCACCTCCACGACGCTCGCCACCTGCAACTCCGCGGTCCTATGGGAAAACGACAGGGTGAGCACAAGCGTCCGCTTGTGCCCCTCCGGGTTCCCGGATCGGTTGTCGAAGTGGAAGCACTCGACGAGTTTTTCGAAGTGCGCTGCGGTGCAGCTTTTGGTCACTTCGAGGTCGAACCGGCCCTTGTCCCTGTCCGTGACGCGGCCGATTTCCGCGTGGTCGATGAGGATGGACGACCCCCGGACGATCACGGGGTCCTTGACTTGCAGGACGTCGTCCTCGCTTTTGTGGACGAGGCGCATCGTCACCGACGAAGGCAGCGTCGAGCTGTACAGCGCGCCCTTGCAGAACTGCACCGGCGGGTCACCTTCCACGAACACGTGGTGCCGGGACTGCTTCGGGACGGTGAGGGGCGAGCGGACGAACAGCACGGCGACGTCGGCGACCGCAGTTCCGGTGACGGACCCGCCGAGGAGGCTCGCCGGGTGCTCCCGGCTGCCGTCGTCGCCGGCCGTGGGCGCCGAGTACTCGATGGAAACGTGGACTTTGACCACGGGGCGGACGGTGGAGCTGACGAGGGCTTGCTCGCTCTCGGGGGAAGCGGAGAGTGTAACCTTCCGGACGACGGCTTCGTACGTCTGCACGGAGCCGCGCTGGATCTCGAACTCGAGCCCGCAGCGGGACTGGTCCCCCGCGTACTCCTCCGGGACGGGAGTGACCGGATGCTCCATCCGCCACACGTCGGCGGGCGTCAGCTCGCGGGTGACCACCGCGACTGTCTCGAGCGTGGTCGCCTCGACGACCTTGTCCGGCGGCAGGAACACCAGCCCCTCGCCCGCCAGCGCCGCGCCCGACACCCCCAGCGACACCCCGAGGGGGCACCCCACGTGCGCGCCGGTCGCCATGTGGACGAGCACGGACCCCCTGAAGATCTCGGACTTCCGGCGCCGCCACTCGTCGACGGTCTCCGTGTCGTGCGCGTACGCGACGCCCTGCTCGAGGTGCCTCGGCACCGGCACGTAGTGGCTCAGCGTCAAGAACTCGAGCGTGCCGGTCGGTTCGACGGACCCCACGTAGCACTCCGACTCGAACCCGTCTTTGAAGCCGTTCGTTTGCGGCTTGGCCAGCGGGGTGGTGATGACAGTCGAGGCCTCGGGGGTTTCGTCCCGCTCGATGTACAGCATCGGGGCCGACCAGTTGAGCCGCGCCTTGTCGCGGCGCGCGTTGCCTTCTTTTTCGAGCGCCTTCTGCGTCTTCAGGCACCGGCCCTCCAGTGCGGCGACTTCCTTCCGCTCGTCCTGCGCCTCGTTCCCGATCGCGAAGCGCGAGTTGTTCTCCTCCCGGTAGAGCGACGCCTGCTCGCGCTTCTTCTGCTCCTCCAGCCGGTCCATCAGGTTGCGCCGCGCTTCCTCCTCCTTCCGCCGCCGCTGCAGCTCTTCGCGCGCGAAGCGCTCGCGCGCCGCGGCGGCCGAGATCTCGCGCTTCCACTTCGTCTCGAGCTGCGTGTACGTCGCCTTGAACCCGCGGAAGAGATCCCGTGCGGTGCCTTGCTCCTCCTCCTTGACCTGCTGCCGGTCGGTCTTCTCGACCGCGCCCAGGTCGTCCTTCTGCGCACGCTCCCGCCGGGTGCGGTCCTTCATCGCGGCGTCCGCGCGCCGCTTGTCGTCGTACCGGGTCTTGTTCAGGACCCACCACGCCTTCTCCTGCTCGGCGGAGATGTGCTCGCGGGGGTCGGCCTCGCCGGCGACGAACCGGCTGCGGGCGGCGCGCCGGCGCTCGTGGAGTGCAAGCCGCCGGAGGATGCTTGCCACGTCGGCTGCCATGGATATGGCCAGCCGCTCTGAGTCTCTCAGCTGCTCCGTTTCGAGGGACGCGCACGCTCCCTCGCACTCGATCAGCAGCGCGCCGGAGGCGCACGCGGTCTGGACCGCGACCCGGGCGGCCTGCTGCGCCCACGTCCACTCGCGCTTCCGCCGGTCCTTCGCGAGCTGCCGCTGCAGGATGCGATCCTTCCGCCTCTCCCGCAGCGCCGCCGCCCGCTCCTCGACTCGCGCCGCGTTCGCGGCCAGCTGCCGCTGGATGGAACGCAAGGTCCCCGCGCACTCCACGACGGTGCCGTCCAGCTGCAGCTGCGTGATGCCCTGGTTGCCGCACACCAGGTCAAGCAGGAGCTTCGACGCGATGCTGTTCAGCGGCGGGTTGTCCCCGAGGAGGAGGGTCTCGACCCGGCTCTGCCCGACGCAGACGGAGAGCACGTAGTAGTCCCCGCACTCGAGGTCCAGCGACCGCAGGTCGAGGACCCCGTCGGGCGCGCTGTCCAGCGCTGCGGTGAGCCGGGCCCGGGTGCTGTTGACCCCGCGCAAGGCGCGCAGCGCCTCGCTCGCGACCTTTCTTGACACGGCCGGCAGCCCACCGCCCAGCGGCGCGCGCGGTGACTTCGCCGCCTTCCGCCCGAACGGCGTCGGGCCCCGCGAGCCCGGGGGGTGCGGCGCCAGCGGCGGCGACCCCGGGCACTCCGACGGCCCCGGCGACGACAAGTGGAAACCAGCGGGGGGCGCCTGATGGTGGTGGTGGTGGTGGTGCTGGACGCTAACGGGCGGGGGGTCGAGCGCCGCACACACCGGCTCGCCGGTGCTCATTCGGAACGACCCGCTCCGCTGGAGGGGGCGGGGGAGGCTCCACAGCAGCACCGCCGGGCGCGCCGGTTTCTCGCGGGTGCCAGCCCCCAGGGCGTGCGTCACCACGAACACCCGGCCGTTGGTCGAGGGCACGACTGTGACCAAGCACGCAGCCGGCCCGGGGTGGTGGGCCTTCGCCTGCTTGTGCGCGTCCGATGGGACCTGGGGTCGTCCAGTGTGCCCTCGCTGCGGGTTCGACATGGAAAGTCTCCCCGCGCTGGCGTCCAGAGACGGGAGGTGTGGTGTGGTGCTCGACCCCCGATCGGAGACGAGCGCGCGGGTCTGCGGCGTGCGGCTGCCTTCCGGCCGGCTCTGCGCTTCGGGCGGGCTGCCGCCGCCGCCGGCGAGGGGAACGTCGGCGGCGGCGACGGCCCATGCGAACGGCGCGTGGTCGTCGCTGTCCCACAGCGAGAGTCGCGCGCGGCGGGCGCCGAGCCGCTCGGCGCAGTACACAGCCCCGCGGCACCAGACCAGCCCGGCGGCGGGGTGGTGAGCCGGGTAGTGCACAACGCGCCACGCGCGGCTGCGGGGCGTCGCGCTCGCGGCGCTGACCGCCGAGCCCCGGCGCTGCAGGGTTGAACCGGTGCGCTTCATGCCGCCTGTTTGGGTGTGGGGTTCGATTGTCCGGCATTTCAAAAACAAAACAAGGAATGGTTGAGTTGCAGCTCTTGACAAAGACAGATGAGAAAAAGAAGGGAGAGAGAGAGAGAGAGACGAGTTAGAGTGCAGGGACCATCTCTCCGAGGAGTATCCGGTCGCCCCACTACTATCCCGTACTACTACGGCGGGCGCAAGAAGGTGTTTTAATTCTTCGCTTTTTCTCACGAACGGGGGGGGGCGGCAATGTAGGCAAAAAAAAACGAATCCTGGAGCAAAAAAAACAAAAAAAAAAGGCCCTCCTGGTGAACCCAATACTCGTGCACGAGCCCGGCCGAACCTTGCTACACCGCACCTAAGCCACCAAAAACACCCAGCTGTTCACATCCTGCCTGCCAAGACCATTCAGCTACCGCTCAACAGTCCTGATAGTTCTGCAGACTGCTTCAAAAGCTTCTGATAAGTACTCGAAATGCCACCTCACCAGACCGCCGGCCTGCACGTGGAAGACCTTGGCTACCCGAGCCAGCAAGAGTGCACCAGCAGACCACCAGGGCAAAAAAACACAAACCTCCAGAGCAAAAAAACAGCAAAAAAACACAGCTAGGGTGCCAACATTGGGGGTCGGTCCTGCTTTTGGCTTTGTAGGTTCTCCCGACTCCCCAATTCGTGGTCAGCACAAACTTAAGAGGTCTAGTCAACTATTTCCTGCAGTACCAGCATACTTTCAAAAAAAGCAAAATGTTTCCCCCGTAGAACAGACACCCTGTATGTAGATTCGTCAAGCCTCGCAGATTCCCTCGGTAATCCGTGAGACTCGCCACGGGGCGCAATTGACGACCCCAGTAAAACTCGGACTGCGATGGGGGAGTTCTATTTCGCCATACATACTAATGACACGCTGACCGTGACCTCCGAGCCAAAAACTGGGAAGCTGGCCCAGTGCAAACTGCAGTTGTCGAGTCTCAGTCAGCACAGGCTGCAAGGAAGGGGAGGTTCTTTTTTGCCACATGCAATGTAGAGCACTAGCTCTGTACCGCTACCTCCAGCCCGGAGCTGGGAAGCTGGCCCAGAGCAACCTGCACTGCTGTCTTTCGACTTTCTTTCGTTTCTTGCTTCAGGTTCAAAACGACCTTGATGCCGCCTTGCTTGATACCTATTCCCCCTCCAATGACACGCAAGTGTCAGACAAGCCCACCCGAATGCGGTTGAATCCACAAAACACCTGCCGGACGGCCGTCCCGAAAATGGATGATGCCAAGCGATCCACCCATAGTTGGCCGCGTACTGGTACCACAAAGCCAGGCGTGCGTAGGAGTGCGCGGTCCACGCCGCGAAGTCGTTGGCGTGAGCCTCGATGGAGCGTGGATGAGTGCAGATCTTGGTTGTAGTAGCGAATATTCAATGGGGAACATTGAAGGACGAAGTAGAGAAGGTTTCCGTGTCAACAGCCCTCTCGGAGTCTATTGGAGCCCCACGACACAAAAACAAGGCTTGGCAGAGAGGATTGCACGCGCACACATGCACAGCCACACACACACACACACACACACACACACACACACACACACACACACACACACACACACACACACACACACACACACACACACACACACACACGAACATATACACACCTTCCGCGTCTCCGAAGACCAGACCCAAGAGTGCGACGCAGTTGCACACGCCCCCGTCGGTGCCGCGCCCCCCGTGCACGGCGAGGACCGCTGTTTTTTCGGAGAACTGGACGCTGTGCCCGACGACGCCGACGCACGCGGGCAGGTCCGGGTGGGCGAGCTGGGCGCACGGCTCGCCGCTGTACGGCAGCAGGTGCAGCTTGCGGTTGGGCGCCTGGCCCTTGCGGGGGCCCGCCGCGCCGGGCTCGGCGCCCGAGCGCCGGACGGTGAGGCCGCCGACGAACAGGATCCCGCCGGGGGTCTGCACGGCGCGGTGCTGCTGCAGGCACGGCAGCTCGAGCGCGGCCGCGTCGATGCTCAGCCAGTGCGGCCACTCCCGCGGGCTCTGCGCCGGGTCCTCTTCGGCGGGCGGCGACTGCCCCTTCCGAGTTGGCGTCCCCCGTGGGGGTTTGTCCTTCTTCTTCTTCTGCCCCTTCCCCCGGCGCCGCGGCTTCCCCGGGTTCTGCCGCGAACGCATGCTGCCCGGCGCTGCCCGGCCGCCCCGGGGTCCGGCCACCTCGCGCGCGGGCAGCAGAGCGTCGCAAAACGAAAGCGGCGGGGGCTGCGCAGCCGCCGTCGGCGGGGGCGGCGGGCTGTCGTCTTCCTCGCTGACAGCCGCCTCGGGCGGCGGCGTCGTCTCCTCGGGAGAAGCTGGCCCGCGCTGCGGCACGTCTACCAACGCGTCGAGATCCGATGCCCAGGTTTCCCCGAGCGGAAGACTCCGGGTTTGCCGACGGTTCGCCCCACGTTTGCATCCACCTGCAGCCGGGTGTGCTCGTTCCCGAGCTTCCGGTTCCAATGGCCCGCCATCGATCTCTGCGCGGTTGACGAGCCCAGGTTCAGTTTCGTTGAGGCTTGTTGTTGGACCGATCCCTATATTCTCTTCCTCTGACACCGCAGCAAGTGGGGTTGCCGGGTGTGATCGCTCCCGAGCTTCGGGTGCCGATGTCCCGTCATCAATCTCTGCACGTTTGACGAGCCCAGGTTCATTTTCGTTGAGACTTGTCCGTGGACCGATGCCTGCTGTCTTTTCAGGCGCCGCAGGCTCTCGATCGACCCGTGCTTCTGCCACCGTTCCGTCACCGACATCCTCCGTGCGTGCCGCTGCCCCGTGTTTTTCGATCTCCTCGACTGCCGCAGATTCTTCGGTTTCCCCGAGTGTTGCGACTACCCCCGGGGTTTCGACGGGTCCTACGGAGTCTTCAACTCCCCCAGGACTTTCGACATCCCCGCATTCGCCGACCGCCCCAATTGCGGGCTCTTTGATGGAACCCGATGGACCGTCACCGGTTCGCCCCGGATGCCCCATATCCGCGGGCCGTTGTTCTGCAACCGCGGACTCGACGATGCCCGCGGGTTCTTCGTCGGGCAATGTCGGACTCGGGAGCTCGCCGTCGATCCGACCCTCCTCCACCGAAAGAGCCTCCGGGCCAGCCGTCGTTGTCGTTGGTACTCCGCCTTCTGCACAAGCGCCGGTTTCGCCGTTGTGTTGGTCGGCGTGCTTGATTCCCACGGGGGTCTCGGCATCGAGATCTTCGGCACCGCCTTCTTCAGCGGGAGCAAGAGGCCCGCGGCCACGGGCAGCTGTCTCTGCTGACGGCGCCCTGTCGGCCAGGCCAACGCCGGGTGCTTCGCCTTCATTTGCCCGCGCGTGCTCTATTCCCAGCGCCGGCTCCTCGTCGGATACGGCGCGCTGCTGGTCCGGGTCCAGGGGTTCACTACCAGCGGCAGGTTCCGCAGCCGTTGCGGCGTCCGTCCCGGTAGTCGGCGGGTCGTCTTGCAGCAGGGACGGACCGCCGCCGCTTCCGCCGCCTCCCACGGCCCCGACGGGCCGGGCCTGGTCGTCGGCGGCGTCAACGCCCCGCAACCGCCCGGCAGTGCCGGCGCCAGCCGTTGCAAACACCACCGAGCCGTCGGCCGGGTCCTCGTCGGCAGGTGCTGTTGGATCTCGGAGTCGCCCGGTTTCAGGCGACGCAGAGCCGCGCGGCGGCATGGCCACGTCCTCGCCAGAAGCTGCCGGGCCTTCGGGTGAAAGGTGCGGCGCGCCTTGCACGGCGGGATCTTGCGCCGTCTCGCACGCCGTGCGATCCCCGTCCTGACCGGGCCCAGCACTGCCATGGTCAGCGGGAGACGCGTCGGGAGCGCTTCCGTGCCTCGGACGGCTGCCAGAGGGTTCCAGATGACCAACACCTTCTCCCTCGACCGCACCTTTTTGAGTGCTCTCTAGCTCTAACTCCTCGCCACGATCTGCGCCGACACGGTCGGTCGGCACCGCCTTTGGAGCAGACCCCATGTCCGGAAGGCTGTCAAGGCGAAGCGCGCTGCGTGTTTCCACCGCACGATGTGCAGTCTCGTCAGCTGGCAACACCGACGAAGAGTGTTCCCTGCCGGACACGCTGCCATCCAGCACCTTGGCGCTGGCGCCGGCAGGTTGCCCCTCCTGCAGGGCGCAACCTAATACAAGAAGGCTGCCAGAGTGTTCCCCGCCGGACACGCTGCCATCCAGCACCTTGGCGCTGGCGCCGGCAGGTTGCCCCTCCTGCAGGGCGCAACCTAATACAAGAAGGCTGCCAGAGTGTTCCAGACCTCTTTTGCTGCCTTCCGGCTCCTTGGTGCCGGTGCCGGGAGCGAGCCCCTCCTCCTCTGGGACGCAGCCTAACACAGGAAGGCTGCCAAGCGCCTCGGAGTGTTCCCGGCCCACCTTGGCGCTGGTGCAGGAAGTTGGTCCCTCCTTTGGGACACACCCCATTACGGGCAGACTGTCAAGCGTCGCGGAGTGGTCACCCGTTCTGCTGCATGCCAGCTCCTTGGTGCTGGTGCATTCAGCTGGCCGCTCTTTTGGAGCGCAACCTATCGCCGGAAGGCTGGCAAGCGCCGCAGGGTGTTCCGGGTCTGGGCTGCCTCCTCCCGACTCTTCGGTCTCTTCGGTGCCGGTGGACGCGGCTCGCGCCTCCTTCGGAGCGCAGCCCAACACGGGCAGGCAATCAACCGCCGCGGAGTGTTCGCGGCCTGTTTTGCCGCCGGCGCGGGCGCTTGCCCCTGCCTCCTGCAGGGGGGCGCAACCACCCAGCAGCACGGGGAGGCCGTCCACGGACGGGTCTCGGTGAAGCACGGGTTGCGCCGCGTCGCATTTGCGCGAGGGCCGGCTGGGGGCGGGTGCGGGCGACGCCGGCGGTGGGTGCGACCGGTCCGCGGACTTCGGGTGGGGGTCCGTGCGTTTGCGGGACGGGTTCTTCCGCTGTTTGGCCTTCGCCGGGGCCTGCGGCTGCGGCGGCTCGTCGGGTGAAGGGAGCGAGGAGAGGAGGGGGACGACGAACAGGTCGTTCCTGGCGCGGCCTTCGGCCACGTCGAACCCGCCGCTGATGACCAGCTTCCTATCGACCACGACGGCTGCCGTCCCGTGCCGCGCCGTGGGGGGCACCCCGCCGACGCGCAAGGTCTCCCACGCGCCCCGCCCGGGCGTCCACAGCACCACGGTGCAGCTCCGCCCGTCGAAGCCCAGCAGGCCGCCGTCCCCGGCGCAGCACCAGGCCGCCCACGGCTCGTCTGCGGTATCGTTTCCCATCGCGCGCTCCTCCGTGCATGGCGGCTCCCTCCCGGGCTACCCGTGCAGGCGTGGCTTCGCGGTCGCAGCGGCGGTCATATCCGAAAAACGGGTGCGGCGGGGATTCCCGGTTTTTTTTTTTTTTTTTTTTTTTTTTTTTTTTTCCAGCCCTTTCTTCTCGTCAGTTTTGGCCTGTTTGTGTTGTTGTCACCGTTGTTGTGCTACTGGTGGTGCCGCTCCAATCCCGCTACTCAGGCTACTGTTTCGCGTTGGAGCTACTGCGTTTCGCATTGGATTATTTTGAGGACATGAAGTGTAGCAATGCTGACGCAGGTATTCGAAAATGAGGTCCAGCCATTTTGGTGCAGCTCGCTTGGGTCGCTTTAACTTGGGCGCCTCTGTCGTGCTGGTCACAATTTGGGTGGCTATACGAGTGCTGCAAGCAGGTGTTTGTTGATGTGCTTGTCGGTCCAAGCATCGTTTGGGCTTTTTTCTTGCTGTCTACCGGCAGTCGGTGTTGATTGCATGCTGCTGCGGCCGGGTGATTGCCGCGTTGCTGCTCGCACAAAACTCGCAGTGGACTTTATCTGCGGGAATTTTCCGGTCGAGTCAACGCCGTTGAACGGGCAAAAAAATAGTATGGCGCTTCCGTTTGTTTGTGCGCACTAGCGGCTTTTCACCTGATTTGGTGAGTTGCTTTTAGCACGCTGCCAACTACTAAGTGTTAGTATCAACAATGCATTGTTAACACAAAAAAGAACGAAAAGAACGACGAACACGAGACGATTTGTTGCGGCAAAGCCGCGTGTAAATGGACGGAGCAAGAAAACGAACGGGCACTCCACAACTTGCTCACCGATGCCAGAGTTGCTTGTGCGTCAGCGGCAAGGCACCTTGGTAAGCAACCCTTGCGCACATCCCTCCGGGGAGGAACTGCTTGCCATCTGGCTTCCTCCTTGGGCGTAACCCCGCCCGGAATAGCCAGACAACGGGCTAAGCCGGGAGACGTCCCTGAAACGGTATTTTTGCACATAAGGGCAGGCATTCGTTGTGCCCAGTGGTGTCGCAACGGAGCTGCCATGTTTCGGCTTCATGTTGAAGACTTACAGCCGTTGACCGACACGATGTTGAGCGCATTCTGCGCTGGCGAAACGCGCCAGCGGCGGATTTTGAGTAGGAATTAGAGTAGCTGACGGCTCGGGGCTTTGTGCATCATGCATTGAAGACTCACGCACGCGACTTCGGCCTGAAAGTGGGCGAAACGATGGGAATACGGCAGAGACCACGATACGGCCAGCTCTTTTTAAGTACATGAATTGGACACAGGATTGGCAGGCACTTTCTCGTAGACCAGCTTACTTTATGGCGTCGTCAACGTTGTCATAGCGGGGCTAGGTGGCAAGGCCAGCGGAACGCCAGCTCACCGCTTCTTCGCTTTTTTCGTCGCGTCCTTGGCGGCCTCGTCGACTTCCGGCGGCTCCGGCGTGCTGGGCGGCGTCCAGAAGCTCCTGTCCGCCTCGGCGGAGCTCTTCGCTTTCTTCGGTTCCTTCCTCCCCTTGCCAGAGCCCTCGGCCTCCGCCGCCGGGCGGTTCTTCTCGATCAGGTGCTTCTTCAGCTCGTTGAGCAGCTCTGCGGAGATCTTGTTGTAGAACAAGCCTTCCTCCTGCGACAGCAGGCTGAGCTTGCCCCGCAGCGACTCGGGCACCGGTTCGACCAGGCCCTCGTGCGGCGCTGGGTGGGCGACGTTGTTGCGCAGCCACAACACCTGAAACGGATGTAGTAAGAATGAGAGAGAGAGAGACGAGTTAGAGTGCAGGGACCATCTCTCCGGGGGGTTTCCGGTCTCCTCACTTAGAATGATGGGAGGCCCACGACCTTTTTTCGCACAAACGGGGGTTTGCAAAAACTGCACTGAAAGGGGTTGCACAAAAGTTGCAAAACGTTCATCAGCCTTCTGCATCGACCCCAGCGGCCCCTCTCGGCCAACAAGTGCGTGTGTTTGCAGCTGGTCCGCGGAGAGGTCTTGTTGCAGAAACAAGCCTTCCCCTTGCGACAGCAGGCTGAGCTTGCCCTGGGCACCGGTTCGACCAGGCCCTGGGTGGGCGACGTTGTTGCGCAGACACAACACCTGGACCGGAATGGGGTGAGAATGATGGGGGGAAAGGTCCTCTGTGTGCTGTCCACGACCTTTGCTCGCACAAGCGGGGGTTTTGCAAAAACTGCGGTGAAAGGGGGTTGCACAAAATCGCAAAACGGTATGGTGCTGCTCACCAGCCTTCTAGAGGCCCCTCTCGGCCAACACATGCGTGTTTCGAGAGTAGAGAAGCTAGATCTCACGTGGCAGAACGTGTACTGGCGGAATCAAACCTTTTTCGCGGTTCTCTTTTGAGTGTCGTTGTGTGCTTTGGTTGGGTGGGGTCAAAAATAGGTGTTGCGTTCCACATACCATGAGGGTTGGATTCACGTCCTTCTCCACGCTCTTGACGAGCGCGCTGACGCCCTGGTTGGTGATCTTGTTCTCGCGCAGGTTGAGAGAGTGCAGCGTCCGGTTTACCGTCAATGCTTCGGCGACGGCGACTGCGCCGGCGTTGCCGATCTCGTTGTGGAACAGGCTCAGCTTCTCGAGCGTCTTGTTGACCATCAGGCACTCTGCGAGCGCCTTGGCCCCAGGCGGGCCGATCATGTTGCCCGCGAGGTTGACCTTCTGCACGGCGGTCAGCTTCGCGATTGCGCCGAAGAAGATCACGGCGCCGCTGTCTTGCAGGAGGTTGCACGACAGGTCGATCCGGGTCAGGCTCTTGTTCAGGTTCAACTGCTTCGAAAACCGCGCCAGCCCCGCGGCGCCCAGCCGACGGTACCCGAGGTCGAGGGCCAGCTGCGTCTCGGACTCGAGGGCGTGCACCGCCTCCGCCACGGATTCTTCGACGGTTATCACGTTCGAGTCCTCGTCGCGAGGAACCCACCACGGCTCATTTTCATCGCCTTCTTCAACCACGGAAGCAGACCGCATCGGCAGGTGTGCGAGAGAGGGGAGTGCAGCTCGTTCTCCCACCGCCCCCCCCCCCCCGTTCTGTTTTCTCTGTCTGCTTTCAGAACAGTCCTTGTACAAGCACCTGCTTTTGTAGGAAATACTTGAGGAGGCTGCCAGCTGCAAAAGACCAAAGGAGGTAAAAGTGCTGTAGCCCACACGAAACACAGGTACATCTGGGTTCAGTGGTGGGCGTAAGCTTTCAACAAAAAAGACCCGCTTTGTAGTTGTATTTCTCCCCCTCTAGCTTCCTTCTCCAGCTTCCGAAGTAAAGCACAAGGCAGCCCCTCGAGTATTTTCGAGGGCGTGTGGCTATCAGTCGTATTGGTACTGTGAACTTGGGTATGCAGCAACAATCTGCGACGATAGACTGCAGTAGTCTGTGTCTTTCTAGTTCGGGGGCAAGACTGGAAGCAGCGACGCGCCAACAGTATTTGCTGTGGGCAAGTGGCCTGCACGAACAAGAAAAGGACAGGCGCTTCGTTTTTGTAGCGTGACATGCTGGTCCAGAAGGTCGGTCTGGTAAGTCTCCGACTGAATGTCCGGGGCGGGGTGTGCTTGTCAGGCTTCGTACACGACTAGTAATCGACTTCTTCGGTGTTCTCGTTCAGTTGAGCTCCACTTACTCTTCCTCTCCTGCATCGTTCGTCCAGCGCTTTTACTTTCGGCCGGTCGCTGGCAACTCCTACGAGGCGAGGAAAAGGGAATTGAGAGCGAAACGCAAAGCTCTCGTTGGATGCGGTTTACTGTTTCTTGTTGTTTCGTGCAAGTAGGGCACACCCGTCCAAAAAAAAAAGAAAATAACTCTAGAAACTCGCGCGTCGTGTGTGCTTCGCGAGGAGTGAAAGGTGGCATGGGTGGCAGAAAGAAGGCAGCGGGGGTACCTTGCGGGCTAGAGTCTTCATCGCAGTTTGTCGGGTCGGGAGTCTTTTTTTGAGAACGTGCTGACCGTGGTGCCCCAACTTCCCTCAATGGAGATGGCAAAACTTCGACGTGTGCTGAGTGAGTAGCGCCAGACAGCCCGAGGAGGCACGGGCCCGTGTTGCTCCAGCAGATTTGCTCTGGCTGGGGAAGGGAAATCTTGGTTTAATGTGTAGGCAGAACATTGACTCTCGTGCATGTTTGATGCTAGCGTCAAGCCTTCTTCGAAGGGGGCGGTACACCCCGTCAACAACAGGTAGAAGCGAGGCTACCTTGCACGATTGCCGCAAGGCAATCGTGCACGGTCGGATATGAGCCCACGAGGGAGTGAGCGATCAGTGGAGTGCCGCGCTTGTCGCACCGTAACATAGGGTCCGCACTCTTGATGTTTTCCATCCAACAGGGAAAGTCCTTCCTCTTCCCCACCCTGGACTGCAGAAGCCACCTCCTCAAGCGCATGGTAGCAACATAGTAATAAGCAGGAGAAAGCCGACGGGAGGAGGGAAGGCATTATCGGGAACCGCAAAGCGGTTTTCTGACGCATCACCCCAGTGCGGGCGGCAGGCCTGCCGGCCCGCGAAAACGCGTGCTACAGCCGCGACTCCTCCGAGCCTTGAAACAATAGCTTCGGGTCGGAAGCTGGTCTGTGCTGTTTCTACCAGTCCTGCAAGTAATGGTAGACGGGGGAAGTGCGCCCCGAAGTGCAGGACGAAGAACCTGATGGCGTTCCACAAGGGGTTGCCAGACGACGCCGTTCCCGGTCGCGACGCGGTGGCGGAGGATGTCGTGGAGGGACGGGTAGTAGCTATACTGCTTTTCGTGAACGCAGCAAGCTGCCCGAACAGACGGCGTCGCTCCCCTGAATTGCCGGACACGAACGGTGGTGTGTCATCGTCAAGACAAACTCCCCAGCACGCCTGGGGCAAACACTCGGCTGGCTGTCTGTCAGGTTTTTTGACGCACAACCCCAGTAGTTGAGTTATTCAGAAGCTCGACGGGCAGGTGGCGGGCCTGCCGGCCCGCGAAAACGCGTGCTACAGCCGCGACTCCTCCGAACCTTGAAACAATAGCTTCGGGTCGGAAGCTGGTCTGTGCTGTTTCTACCAGTCCTGCAAGTACTGGTAGACGGGGGAAGTGCGCCCCGAAGTGCAGGACGAAGAACCTGATGGCGTTCCACAAGGGGTTGCCAGACGACGCCGTTCCCGGTCGCGACGCGGTGGCGGAGGATGTCGTGGAGGGACGGGTAGTAGCTATACTGCTTTTCGTGAACGCAGCAAGCTGCCCGAACAGACGGCGTCGCTCCCCTGAATTGCCGGACACGAACGGTGGTGTGTCATCGTCAAGACAAACTCCCCAGCACGCCTGGGGCAAACACTCGGCTGGCTGTCTGTCAGGTTTTTTGACGCACAACCCCAGTAGTTGAGTTATTCAGAAGCTCGACGGGCAGGTGGCGGGCCTGCCGGCCCGCGAAAAACGCGTGCTACAGCTGCGATTCCGAACCTCGAAACAATAGCTTCGGGTCGGAAAGCTGGCCTGCGCTGTTTCTACCACAGTCCTGCAAGTACTGGTAGACGGGGGAAGTGCGCCCCGAAGTGCAGGACGAAGTGCAGGACGGTCGGAAGCGTGTAGGGGACGGGCAAGGCGTGCTCGTGCGGTCGGGAAAAGTGGTGCATTCAAGCACTGGCTACAGCTCCCGTAAAATGCAGTTCCGTGGAGTCTGGTGTGATACGTTGCGCGCGTGGTATGAACACACACCAACTAGTGCAGTTCGGTGGCCTCCTAGTCGCTGCACTGCTCACTCTCATGAACGCAGAAAGATGCCCGAACAGACGGCGCAGGGAAAACGCATGCTACAGCCGCGAGTCCGAACGTTGCAAAAATAGCTTGGTCGGAACCCGAAGCTACCAGTCCTGCAAGTACTGGTAGACGGGGAAGTGCGCCCCGAAGTGCAGGACGAAGAACTTGAGGGCGTTCCACAAGGGGTTGCCCCAGACGACGCCGTTCCCCGTCGCGACGCGGTGGCGGAGGATGTCGTGGAGGGACGAGTAGTCGCGCCGCTCGCGGAGGGCGAGGAACAGGCCCTGCGGCCGGAACGGCAGCTCCTGCTGCAGGACGCCGCCGCTCCACACCGCCGGGCAAGACCGGTACAACTCGAACACCGCCGACAGCGGCAGAACCGACGACATATTCGAATCGCTTCCGCTGCCGGCGGCGGCGGCGGTCATGTATGCGTCGGGGACACCCTGCATTCGGTCGGCGAAGCACGCGGCGAAGTATCGGCGCGCCGCTTCGGAGGCGACCAAGAGGTTCATCGCGAACAAGCAGTAGTTGAACAGGATCGTGGCGTACGAGGTCGCGCGGGGGCCCGGTGGCCTCCCGGCCGCGATGAGGATCACCAGCAGCATCGGCACGACTTTGTCGAGGTTGACCCACGCCGCTGACGCGCCGCCGCTCCCGAACTTCTCTCCCGTCGCGTCCCGCTGGGCGGGGTCGGTCTCCTCGAGGGGGTAGCTGAGCAGGAGCCCGCGCTCGTACAGCACCAGCAGGTACATCATCCCGTCTTCCTCGAAGAACGCCACGTCGTACACGTCGGCCAGCATCCCGAAATGCGACCCCGTCGGACCCCTCGGCAGCGTCCAGCGGAGCACCCACGACTCGCCGGCTCCCTTCGCCGGCTCTTCCTGCCCCGTTGCGTTGCCGCCCGCTTCCGGCGGCTGCGCGGTGGCGTCCGCGTCGCCTTCTTCCTCTCCTTCTCCTTCCCCTTCTCCGTCGTCCTCTTTCCCTTCCTCGTCTCCCCACAGCCCCGCGAGCCACGTGAACGAACCCACCGCCTTCTGCCGCTTGAACACTTGAACGGAGTGCCGAGTCACGACGCACAAGTACCGACCGTCCCCTGCGGTGGTGCGGTTGGACTGGATTTGAGGTTAAGTGCACTTGTGTTGGGACCCGAAAGATGGTGAGCTATGCCTGGACAGGACGAAGCCGTGGCCGGCAACGCTGGGGCGAAAGACCCATCGAACCATCTAGTAGCTGGTTCATTCCGAAGTTTGAGAACGCTGGGCAAAGCGAATGATTGGCTCGCCACCCCGCGTGCATTGCTAGCCGGTTTCATCTACACCGCTGCTATTGCTAGCGTTGGCGCTACTCTCAGTCAATTGTATCCACCTCGACCCCGCGGTTTCAAGGCCACAGAGATTGAATCGAGTTGGACATTCGGTCGTGGATCATCGATGGAGCTTACATTGCAATCCGCGTAGATTGCCGCCTTGCCACCGATTCAACGATCCGTCTGCAGACCCGCGAATAATAAGCGCGGCGCTATTGTGAGGGGGTGGTGCATACTTGTGAACACCGCTCTTTGATAGACGGTCAGAAACTTTGCTGGCTCCTTAGCGGGGTCGCCTTTCACCCACTCGGACACAAGGGTTCGCATAATGCCGGGCGGAACGAGCTGTGTTCGTGAGGGTCTCGGTTTGTATGGTCCAGGCGGAGAAGGTTTCCGTTTCAACGACACTTTGACGATCCTGTTGACCCTGTCCACAGGCCCCGGATGATGCAGTCGTCTCTTTTTGAAGGAAGGGTTGACCCTTGAAACGCTTCACGCGGGGACAGGGTTAACTATCCTGGAAAGCTGCACTTTCTTCGTGTAGTAGGGTGCCTTGTACCCGTGAGACGTCCTTGCAACGCTTCACACTGCCTCTCTCTTCCACGTTTCCTGACTGCTTCTTTCTCCTTCGCGGAAATGGGAAGAGATGGTTTTTCCGTTCCCCGTCGGCGGCAGCTGTCAGCCACGCTAGGGTTGTTTGTTCGTTCCAGGTAGGGTCGCAGCCGCCGAGTTCGCCGTTGCACAGTGGCACAAAGACGAAAGCCGATTGCAGGTCCTCAAGCAAACCAGTTTGTTGCCTGTGCCGGCGTTCTTTTGATGCAAATCTATTTCGCCAAGTAGCAAGCGCATACCGACCACGCAAATGATCCCTGCAGTGCGACGTTGTGGAGAACCTGCGCGCTTCTCGGTTCCTGAGGAGACGGTGCATTGCAATGTGAAGTCTGCTGCAAGAACTAAGGAGAAACTTCAAACAGCAGCGATTTTTTGGAGTAAGTCTGACTATTCACTGCAAAGATGACTCGAAGGGTCATTTGACTACACCAGCTGAGAACATGTTCTGAACGGATTCCGTCGCGTTGGCCGCCGTGTTCTTTGTGGCGTCCCAAGTGTTCTGCGCAACCTCCTGAACCTGCTCAGTCACGGTCTTGCTCTGGTGCGACATTGTTGGGAAGAAGAGTGTCTTTGTGTGAGTTTGAGTGTGTTGGTGGTAAATCCTAAGACAACTAACTCGGCATCCGTGAACCGAAACTTATCACTTTCGCACGCTACGCAGGAAAATCTCAGAATGAAACTGTCAGCGATTGGTCGGAGGAATCAGAAAGGCAAGCCTTTCATTGGAAAGAAGACTGTATACGGCAATTTGTCATCACATTCCTGGCAGAAGTTAATCCCAGCTCCACGCCTGACGGATTGAAACGTTGACTTGCACGCGCGAAAAAGGTGACTTCAGTATGAAACTGTCAGCGATTGGTCGGAGGAATCAGAAAGGCAAGCCCTTCATTGGAAAGAAGACTGTATACCGGAATTTGTCATCAGAATACTACGCTACACAAGACAACGTGGCACAGTTAGAGGCAGGCATCCCTCTTGCAAACTACACAGGAAGATCTCAGTATGAAACTGTCAGCGATTGGTCGGAGGAATCAGAAAGGCAAGCCCTTCATTGGAAAGAAGACTGTGTACCGGAATTTGTCATCACATTCCCAGCTGAAGATAACTCAGCCCAGCTCCGCGCCTATCCTGAGACGCACTGAAACGTTCACTCGCACACGCGATAAAGGTAGCTTCAGTATGAAACTGTCAGCGATTGGTCGGAGGAATCAGAAAGGCAAGCCCTTCATTGGAAAGAAGACTGTATACCGGAATTTGTCATCAGAATGCTACGCTACAAGACAACGTGGAAATGGCTTGGTCAATGCCTTTAAGAAGATTGGCATCCCTCTCGCACGCTTGGCAGGAATATCTCAGTATGAAACTGTCAGCGATTGGTCGGAGGAATCAGAAAGGCAAGCCCTTCATTGGAAAGAAGACTGTGTACCGGAATTTGTCATCAGAGTGCTGCGCCAGACAGGACAACTTGGAAACGGCTGGGACAATTAGAAAGTTGGCATCCTTCTCGCACACTACGCAGGAATATCTCAGTATGAAACTGTCAGCGATTGGTCGGAGGAATCAGAAAGGCAAGCCCTTCATTGGAAAGAAGACTGTATACCGGAATTTGTCATCAGAGTGCTACGCTACAAGACAACGTGGAAATGGCTTGGCCAATGCCTTTTAGAAGATTGGCATCCCTCTCGCACGCTTGGCAGGAATATCTCTGGCAGCGATTGGTCGGAGGAATCAGAAGACTGTGTACCGGAATTTGTCATCAGAGTGCTGCGCCAGACAGGACAACTTGGAAACGGCTGGGACAATTAGAAAGTTGGCATCCTTCTCGAACACTACGCAGGAATATCTCAGTATGAAACTGTCAGCGATTGGTCGGAGGAATCAGAAAGGCAAGCCCTTCATTGGAAAGAAGACTGTATACCGGAATTTGTCATCAGAATGCTAGGATACACAAGACAACTTGAAAACGGCTGGGACAATTAGAAGCAGGCATCCCTCTCGCAAACTACGCAGGAATATCTCAGTATGAAACTGTCAGCGATTGGTCGGAGAAATCAGAAAGGCAAGCCCTTCATTGGAAAGAAGACTGTGTACCGGAATTTGTCATCAGAATGCTGCGCTGGACAAGACAACTTGGAAACGGCTGGGACAGTTAGAAGCAGGCATCCCTCTCTCAAACTACGCAGGAAAATCTCAGTATGAAACTGTCAGCGATTGGTCGGAGGAATCAGAAAGGCAAGCCCTTCATTGGAAAGAAGACTGTATACCGGAATTTGTCATCAGAATGCTACGCTACACAAGACAATGTGGAAACGGCTGGGACAATGGGAAGCTGGCATCCCTCTCGCACGCTTGGCAGGAATATCTCAGTATGAAACTGTCAGCGATTGGTCGGAGGAATCAGAAAGGCAAGCCCTTCATTGGAAAGAAGACTGTACCGGAATTTGTCATCAGAATGCTACGCTACTAACTCACCATCCGTGAATACGGATTGGGCAATTAAGACTGGCAACCCCCACACACGTTTTAGGAAGAGTTTACCTGAGTTTTGGCGGGAATGTCGATCTTCTTTTTGCTCGCGTTGAGCAGGTCGCCGACGTCGAAGATGATGAGGGTGTCGTCCAGCAGCGTCAGCGCGAGGAACGCGCCGTCCGCGGACGACGCCTTCAGCTGCCTGCCGAAGATGTTGGCCCGGTCTACGGTGATCTGCGCGACCTTGACGTTTCTGTTCCACAGCGACACCGGCGACTCGTCCCACAGCCCGAAGTCGACGTGGGCCGGCCAGTCCGCGCTCCACGCGCCGCCGCCGCCCTCCGGCTCCGCCGGCTCGTCGCCGGGCGCCTCGTCTTGCCTGTAAAACACCTCCAGCAACAAGCTGTTCGCCGCCGCCAGCCGCACCCCGAGAATCGGCCTGCACCGGCCGTCCGCCGCCGGTTCGGCGGACCCGTTGACGCTCCCCCCACACGCGGCGCCGCCGCCCTCGTACGGCGGCGACGACGGCTCCTGCGGAACAACAGGCGGCAGCCCCTCCGGCAGGCGCAGGGGGTCGATCGCGGTGCAGTTGCAGAACGTCGACGAAAGCGGGAGCTTCGCCTCGTGCAGGATGACCGTGCTCGCGTGATAGTTCGCGAGGTACTTCCGCCGGTCCGACGGCGTCGACACGCCGCCGTACGCGTACACCACCGCAACCTCGCCGGACGCAGCCCGCCGGGTCCGAAAGCACACCGTCCGAAACTCGACCGAGTCCACCAGCCGCCCGAACGCAATGCACGTGTTGTCCGCGATCCACTCAAGAGCACGGATCAGCAGCGACCCCGGCAGGGTGAGCGTGTAGCACTCGTTGCCGCAGCCGGTCGCCTCGGACCACGTGTTCTTCGCCTGCTTCTCCTCTGCACCGGTGATCTCCGGGAACGTGCCGGCGTGCGCGGCGTAGACGCGGAGGATGGTCGTCTTGCTCTGCCGCCGCACCGTCTCGTAGCACGTCGACACCAACGCGCGGTCGGCCGAGTGCTCGATGTACAAACAGCCGCCGGACAGCGTGTCATCCGCAACCATCCGCCAATCCTTCGTGCCCGGGACGCCTGTTGGTATCCCGTGGTACTGCTGCGCGGTGAACCACTTCCGGCTGAGCATCTCTTTGACCTCTGCTCTGTACCGTCGAACGACGCACGTAGGGTGTAGCCCCGTGTCGTTCATGGGCTCGATGGTGGTCAGCAGGAGGGAGCCGGTGCCTTCGTTGTGGTATAGAGAGGACCAGGCAGGCCCGTCCCTCAGGGACAAATCGCGGAGGGCGCGGCGGTCGCGCGGCTCCTGCGTCCACGCGAACTGGCGCGGGAACCAAGCCGCTAGCCGGCGCATCGCGCTCTTGTAGAGCCCGGCTGATTGGGTGGTGGAGAGGGCGATGCGGCGAGCCGACTCGGAGCTCCACGTGGGCGGCAGCTCTTCGTCGAGGGACGGATACGCGGCCAGCTGCGTGTACGGCAGCAGGTGGCTCGGCGCGCTATCGCTGACGAGCACGAGGGACGACGACACCAGCCACGAGCTGACGGCGAGCGCCAGCAGCAGGAGGAACATGCGCAGGAACTCGAAACATTGCCGCACGGGCATGAACGGGGGGGGGGGGGGGGGGGCGGGGGGGGGGGCAGTGACTCTATTCGTCTTTTGCCCCTTCCCACTCTCCCACCCTCCGGTGGCCTGCGTTTCGCAAAGGAGGTCGGTAATGATAACAAACTCGTGCGCGGAACGAGCGAGTGACGTTGACGGCATGCCTAGCTAACTGGGCCGCCTTGCAACCTGCGCCCTGGATCCAAAACTACGAGCTTTTTAACAGGCAGCAGCATTAAAAAAACCCCAATTGGTGCTGCTTCAATTATGTCATCAAACCCGTGCTGTGCTACAGCTGTGGAGTGTCCCAAGCCAAAAGCTGCTTCAACTATGTCATCAAACCCGTTACTATGCTACGTGTCGCAGCATCCCAAGCCAAAAGCTGCTTCGCGAACGGAACGGCACAGGCTAGTGACGCCAACTGCACCGTGCGAGTTGTGGGAGATAGTTCTAACATGGCCGTTCGCACTTCTTCTTTCTGCATCACTTCGTCTCAACTCATTCCCATGATGGCCGATCCGAGCGAAACTGGCGCAGACGGCAAGCCGCCTCGCAACAGAAGTTTGGACAATTCGAATAGGTCCAGACGTCTCAGCCATAAACCCAGGGATGGAGCAATGATTAAGAATTGAACGCATCTCCACTCTTATCACTCATCGGTTTCAGGGACTGTCTACAAGTTCTCTGCACTCGTTCCCCATCACTGTACTTGTCCGCTGGGGGTATTTAGTCTTCGTCTCTCTGCGTCTATGATCGGTTCTTACATCGCTCAGCGTTGGGCACAACACTGAACGTCGACGACACGCGCACTCTGACACTTCGAAAAGGGAGAAAAAAAAGAAACCGGGTCTGGATGACAAACAAATGATTTTTCACCTGCCTCGCCAGCAGGTCGGAAAGAGTACAGAGGGTCTGTGACGACACGGGTTCGGATAAACCGCAAGTCAGGGCAGGGGGGAGGAACCTACCTCCCAAAAAGGCTCGCGAACCCACTGCTTGTGAAGAGGAATTCTCAGCTTCCCGCGGTTGGGCTGCTCTCCACCGGCATTCACCCCCCACTGACCTCCCACCCTAGCGCAGGTCCACACACTTGTGTAGTAGACTCGGCCTGTATTTCGAGCCACACCCCCGCTGTTCTTTTATTCGCTTTCCTTCCTTCCAGCTTGCGCCGCCCCAACACGCGCGAAAGGAGGTCGGGAGCAGAAGAAAACCACAGAAGGAGTCGATATGCGGCACGGCTTTCCATTCACCTATCATGCGCAAGCTCCGCAGCGAATCACGCCCCGTTTGGGCGTGGAAGCGGAGAGACGCAGCAGGAGACGGTTGCCGCGTGGAACTGTTTGTTGCTCCCACCCCCCCCCCAATCCCCCTCCCCGCCTGGTGTATCGACAGCACGAGCGGAATATTCTGTCGACTTCGTCTCCGGTTTCTCGGGAAAGCACTCACGAATCGTGAGGGTTTGTCGAGACGCTGCATCGGTGTTGGGTATGTGCGTTGGTCGTGTTCTTGCCTGTCGCAGGCGCAGGGGGGCAGTGTTACTGGTGAGGTGGCTCGACTGGCGATAAAGGAAGAAGTGATAAGCGCGGACCGCCCGAAGGGCATCAGAACTTCATGGCGTGCGGGAGGTCCCTGTCGTGGAGGGAGAAGATGCTGCCGAGGTACTTGGCCATGTCTTCGTCGCCCTTGATGGCGGTCATGATCTGCTCGTCGATCTTCGCCTGCGCGTCCTTCTTCGCCTGCGGCAGCTCAACCTTCTCAGCCTTGTCACCCTGCGTGGATTGGTGTTCGTGAAACATAGTGGCTTCGTAGATTGCCAGAGCACAGTGGAGTGGGTAGCAGTGTGCAGCACCAGTTGGTGTTGAAATACCAAAGAAGAGCGCGACTGGAAGAGCCGGGGGAAGAAATGCGTAGTTTTGTTTTATTCTTTTACTTGTTAGTTGTCGACAACTTGTTTTTGTGTTGAGGTGTCATTCAGATGTAAATCTAAAGCCGCCCACGTCAAATTTTGTTAAGCATTGAGTTCTTTTAAGTACATGAACCACATGGATTAGCATGCACTGTGTCGCCGCTTAAGGTTACTTTATGACGTCGTCACCTGTCATTGCGTCGTCAAGGTCGAGTACTTGTGGCGCCAGGGGCGCTGGGCTTTCTTGCGGTTCTGGAGATTGCGTGGGGGGGCACAGGTGCGGACAGGCTTGCACGTTTTTCACTCTCGAGGGCACTGGAGTGCTTGGGGACGTCGGACGTTTCTGGTAGCTGCTTGCTTTAAGGGCCTTCTTCTTTTTTCGTTGCACCCCTGACTCGGGTGTGGTCGCCTTCGCCTTCTTCCGCTTGCGGCCGGCGATCGGGCTCTCCTTCGGGGTGCCGAGCACCCTCTTCTTCAACGCTGGTCGTTCGCCGGTCCCTGGCGTTGGTGGCGGCCTCTTGGCCGCCCGTCCGGTCGTCGCCGTCTTCTGCTTCACCACGGCGGGCGGTGCCTGCGCCGCGCGCTTTCCCGCCGGTGTTTCTCGTTGTACGCCCACCTGGGTGGGTGAGAGGGGTCTCTTCTTCTTTTTGCTGTGTCCGGGGGTTGCCGGGGCGTTCGGTTCGTTGGGTTGGTGGTGGCCGCGGCGGCAGCACGCTGCCGGTCTCCTCTGCGCCAACGTAGGGAGCCTCCTGCATTCCTGGCAGGTTCCTCTGCCATGCGTGCGGCAGGCATGATGCCCGCTGCGGCAGCACGCCGCCGCCGTCTTGCACTCGCCGCATTTCGTCGTGCTGTGCTCCACGCACACCGCGATCGGCTGCCCATCGTCAGCGTGGTGATGGTGCCGACAGCACATCTCTACCGTGGGCACGTCCCTTCGGACGAGTGCTCGACACGCCTCACACTTCCCCTTGTGGTGGGTCGCGCAGGTGACGAGCGCCTTCTCTACTCCGACACCCGGCATATGCACGGGGTCGGGGTGCAGCTGTGGTGGGGCAGGCAGGGCCCACCTCGCCGCTCTCTCGGCCGTCCAGTCCGGGTACGTCGGGAACTGCGTCCCTACATCGCTTCCCTTCACCTGCTCTTCGAGGATCGTCCCCGTGTGTGCCTCGCGAAAGCGGGGCCTGGGCCGCACCCCCGATATCCCCGTGATGCCCATGAACGACAGCGACGTCGTCGGGCATACTCTCTCGCCTCGCTCGCAACTCCCCAGCCCTTGCTGTGTCGCCAGCTTGTCCAACGCGCTGATCATGCAGCGCAGGACGTTTCCTCGCTCCCTCACCCCCTTCGGTGCATTCTCGTGCAGCGGTATGCTGAGGCCTGAAAAGAGTTCAAAGTCGATGGCAAGCTCTAGCATTGACGCCTGCCCGTTCTCGGTCCACTCCATGTCTGACAGCCACGCTACCAACGCATAAAACGTCGGTAGCCCCCAGGCCTTGTTCCGCTCCCACGCCCATGCCGGGGCAATCCGCGCAAAGGGGTGGTCGAGCTTCTCGGCAGGCATCGCATCCGCTCTCGACCAGGGGGTCGTGGGGTTCCTGGCTACCCAGCCTCGTGCTTCGAGCCCTGCCCGCTCCGCAAGGATTTCAGCCATCATCTCCTGGAGCCGCCTCGAGAAGTGGGCATTCTCGGGTACTACCACTCCGTGTTCCAGCGTGCATCTGGGCCAGTCGGCGCGGTTGGCCGCCATCAGCTCGGCATGTGCCTCTCGTCGCCGTATGTGCGAGTACGCTCCGCAGTCCCAGAATACGTGTTTCTCGTCCTCGGTGTCGCCGCTTCCACAGTGCTTGCAGCTGGGCGCCTGCGGCTCAGCTCCGGCCTGTCTCATCCGCGACGTGAACTCAGCCGTGTTCACTCCTCCCGCCAACGCTACACGTATAAGCCTCGCGGTGTGCGCGGGACATTCACGCATCCTCCAGAAGGAGTTCGTCCGCTCCAAGTCGGCTCTCTGTACACCCTCAAATCCCGGCCGCCTCGCTACCAGACGGGACCACGTCTTCGCCCTCAAATCCGCCCTCACTTCATGCCCCCTCTTCGAGGGTGTCGAGGCTATCGGGTCAAATATTGCACCATTCCTCAGCGTGCGAGACAGGGGCCCTGGTCCCCATACGTGTCCACACTCCTCCATGCTCTTCATCGCCAGTCCAACTGGCCCCAGGGGTAGGTCCTCCTCGGCGTACCTTCCCCGGATGCTCTCCATCAGAGGCAGAAGTCGTGGCAACCTCTCGCACGCCGCGTAGAACGCCGTCGTCACCCTATATGCTAGGCATGTACTGGGGTCCGTCAGGTGGCCCTTCTCCTGAAAATTTAGGACCATCTCCCTCGCGCGCTTTGGGTTGGACCCACCCCAGATCAGTCCCATCACCGACGTCGTCAGCCGTTTCATTGCCACCTTCGACACCGGCGCGAAAGAGCAGCCTGACAGCGCCGCCGGCAGCACATTCGACTGTACAATCCGGACCCGCTTCTCGTACCGGAACGGCGCATGGCGGAGGCCTTCCGCCAGGGCAGCCGCCTTCTCCACCCTCTCCGAGTCGGACCTTTCTGTCCTATTCTTCGCCGTCGAGACTAGGGCCCCCAGGCACGTGACAGATTTGCCAAACCGCAGCAGCGCATCCACGCTGCGGAGTCTGAGCGTCGACTGATGCCTACGTCTCGTCGAGAAGGCGACCGTTTTCTGGAGGTTCAGCTCCATTCCGGTGAGCGTGCAGAACTCGTCTACCACGTCCACCCCCTTTTGCAGGGCGGCCTCCGACAGCCGCGATAGCAGCGTGGCATCGTCCGCGTACGACTTTGGGCTCACCCCCTCCGCTTCTTTCTTGACCGCCTTCATCACTACCGACAGCAGGGCATTGATGAGGATGACGGATACAGGGCACCCTTGAAGGATACCATTGGTCACACTAAACTCCCTGCCCACCCCTAGAGGCAGCTTGAAGCGTCTCGCGAGCAGTCTGTAGATCGCCCTCAGCGGCTTGAGAACCCGATTGTGCAACCCTAAGTCCCCGGCCAGGCGCAGCACTATCTCTCGCGGGACCATGTCGAAACATTTCCGGAAGTCCAGCGCCACCCCGTAGAGCGGCTCTCCATCTAGCAAGGCGTCCTCCATCTCGAGCCCTATCTCCATCAGGACGTCCTCGATACGGTGACCCGGTCGAAAGCCCTTCTGTCCTTCTTCGATCCACTTCTCCTGCCACAGGACTATGTCCGCAAGCCTGCGGCACGCCCATAGGCGGTACACAGCGGACGTGACGGTTATTGGCCTCGTGTGCAGCGGGTCTTGGCTCTCATCCTTCGGCACCATCGACACCAGGGCAGTTGTCATGCTCGCCGGCCAAACCCCAGTCACTTCGACCAGGTTCATGACATCCGCTAGCGCATTCAGCAGGGGAAGCGGCAACTCCCGCAGTTCAGCCATGCGCCAGCCATCCACGCCTGACGCGCTTTTCTTCGGCTTCTTCCTTAGCAGAGTCCGCAGCTCCTCCCCCGTGATCGTCCCGGGTTCCATCAAGTGTGTGTCGATGTGCTCCTGGAACCGATCCCGAAACGGTCCGTACTCCGGCTCTGGCCGGTCCTTGTATTTACGCAGGATAGCGTCCCACGCAGTGTGCAACACCTCGTCCATCTCGTCCACATTTGCAGTCATCTTCGCTCCGGTGCGCAACACACCCGACGGCTCAGCGCGACCGGCGCAGACGGTCGCTAGACATCGTCTGCTCGCGTCCGCCCTCTCGTTCAGCTTGTCTCGGTACTTCGTAAACCTGGCCGCAGATCCTTCTCTTCCGAGCCTACTCGTCTCCTCCCGCAACGCTGTGAGCAGCTGTTTCGCCTTCTCATGATCCGGAAACCCCCCTGCGCCTTGGTCGCCCTCCATGCACGCTTGTGCCAGCCGCTTGCAGTTCTGCCAGCAGAGGGATACCTCATGTGGAACAGCTTCCGGCCCGCGACGTTGCGCGAGGTAGCTGCAGATGCGTTCCATCCGGTGGATGGCCTTTCTGAGCCGTAGTTGCCTGCTGTTTGCTGCCCCCGACCCGTCGGTCGCAGTGCCCGCCGTGACACAGACCCTCCTCGGCAATGTCTTCATCCCCCGGCCGGAACCCCTTCCTCTCTCTTCCACAGGGACTGCGAACGCATCCTGCAAATACTGCTCACTGACTCGTGACCACTCGAGCCAGGCCTCTTCCACCCGCTGCGCTGCCAACCGTTCCGCGAATTCGGAGTTGGCCAGTCTCTGTACGGCTTCCCTGTCGGCTTCTGCGTCCGAGAGGTCCCACTTGGATCCCCCCTCTGTCGGGATTTCCCGCGGCACCTTAAATCGCCACACGCTTTGGCGCAGCGCTGCAATATCCAGGGTCACTGTCACGAGCCGGTGTCCCGGTACGTTCACCGCGGTGGTGACGCATTGACGGAAGGCACACGCCGCTATGCGGTTGAGGAGTATGCGGTCGATCCTCGTGCCTGACGTCCGGGCGCTGGTAAAGGTCGGTGGCGGTGGCGTGTTTCCGGTGCGCGCATGGTGCAGTTCCGCTGCGTCGGACCATCCGTTCCTAAGTGCCTTCCGCAGAACAGGGGACCGATCTTCTTCTGTGTTGAGGTCTCCCATCACCAGTATGGGGACGTCGCCGAGGCTGTCCGCCGCCGCAAAGAGGACCTTCTCCAGCATGTCCTCACGTTCCTCGTTCTCCGCCCTCCCGTTTCCTGATGGGCAGTAGACATTGAACACGTGCACGAAGGTGCTGCCGGTCCCTGTTGCGACTACAGTATGGCTCACCCGGTCCGGGGACCGTACCGCCACGTGCGAGAGCGCTGCCATCGTGTCGTACGCCGGTATCGGCCTCTGTACTAGGGTGGAGAGTCCCCCGTTCGCAGCGTTCGTCGTCGAGCGACTACCGGAGCTTCTACAGAGTCTCCCGGGAGGTGGCGGACCCCAGTGGCAGCACCAATTCCGCAGGTATTCCTCCGCCTGTGCCCGTTTGCATCGAAGGAGTGTGACCTCCTGGCAGCAGAGAAGATCGGCTTCCACCGCGTTAACCGCTAGGATGTACTGCAGCATGCTAGTCACGTTGAGCGTCGCGAACTTCATCTCCGTGCGGCCGGGACCAGGGTTCTGTTCGACGTCCCCAGCTGTTAACAGCCGCTCTCGTGCAGATCCCCTGATTGACTCTTCTGTTCTTTTACTCTGACATAAGTGCGTGGAGATGGGCTGTTGGTGGGGGGGAGGGGTGGGTGTCGGTGGGGGGGGTGGGGGGGGCATTGTGGGTGGATCCAGCGTACCTTGTTCTTCTCTGGTGGGGGAGGAGCAGGGGGCCCTTCCCTCGTGCACAGCTCTGTAGGTGAGCGAGACCCTGTCGTGTGCGACATCACCGGGACGGATCCCGTGTGTCCACAGGTTCCTGGCCTCGCCCTCCATGTGGCACAGAGTGCCGGCTGGCAGCGGGGTTCTCACTCTTTGGGTCCCCCTCTCCCACTCCATGACCGTGTCACTCAGTAGCGAAACAGTCGCAACCTTTGGTCCAAGTTCTTGCTGGTCTTTATGGGGGCTTATCCCCACTCCCTTCCGGTACCAGTTGGCCAGCAACTGGTCCGGTTCCCACCCCAGACGGTCACGTATGACATCCGCCGCTTCTCTCAGGGGCCCCTCGGGGATCCCCCGCTCCAGTTTGACCGGGGGTCCGCCCTGTCGATAGGCATGCCCCCACTGCTGGGTTTCCCTGCCATGCCCTCCCCCCAGCCTTCTCCAGGGGGCTTCCGGTCTGAGCTCGGGGGCCCGGCTCAGCCTCTCCAGGAGGTCCCGAGGGATCGTCTGGAAGCTGAGCCCGGGAATGGGTCCCTCCACCCTGCTGCGGGGGGGCTTGCTCCCGGGTCTTTGCCCCTCGCCGTAAGTCGGCCGTGGATGCTGGTCCTTGTGGGGGGTTTGTTTGTGCGCATTGTCGGGCCCTCGGGGTAAAACTCCCGGACGAATGAGGCCTGGCGCGTCGAGAGAAGGGGAGAAAGAAGAAGAAGAGGGTCTGCCGCCCCCTTCGCTCGTTGCTGCGTGATCGAACTGCCTAGTAGCGTTGCTAGGACTCGGCAGCCCGAACGAGGGCTTCGGTCCTCCGGTGGCCCGGGGATCCTGACGCAGTCAGCCACTGCCAGCCTTCTCCCTGGTGCGGTAGCACTCGTGGCATACCCTAGCACCACACGCGCACTTCCTCTGCAGCGTGTTCTTCCCCTTCCCTCCGTTGCAGCGGCTGCACTTCCAGGCGAGCTTCGTCTTCTCCACGTCATCACCCCAGTGGTGCACGTGCGCATCGACCTGCATCTCGCCTTCCGCACTTCCCGCGGCCTCACCTTCCATCTCGCCCGCCTTCCGCTTCGCGTTCGGCGCCACGTCCTCCTGCCGAGCCGCCGGTGGGGCCTCCTGTTCCGCCTGGGGCAGCCGCGCGTTGGGGATGCGGCCCTTCCAATGCTTTGTGCCGCTAGGTACGTCGCCGCCCCTCACCTTCCGGATGTAGAGCGGCGTTCCGTTCGCCCTCTTCACCACCTCGGCCGGCGGGTCCGTGCTGGCGTTGACCACCAGGTTGGTGCGCCTCCCTGTCACAAAGCACTTCGTGACCCGGCAGTCCCACTGCACCGCACGCAGTGCGGCGAGCATCTCCTCCTGATGTTCACTCACCTCGCTCTCCACCAGGAACCTCGCCTCGGGGGGTCCCTGGCGCTCCGGCGCTGCCAAGGAGCCGGCCCTGTCGATGAGCGTCCTGCGGGCCGCCGGGTTGCTGGCCGAGTAGCGCACCCCGTACCGCGTCCTCGCCGCTGCCACCCCGAGCGCGTCGGCGTGTCCGGCGATCTCCATCGCCTGCTCCAGCTTGGCATCCTCCGCCAGCCACACGACGGGGTGCAACTCGTTGCCATTGACGAAGGATGGTGCGGCCCAGTACACGCCCCCCTTGCCGCTGGAGCGCAGCAGAGTCGGCGCCTCGCGCGTCGTGACCCGCACTGACACCGTGTGCCGCGTCGTCGTGCAACGGTGGTTGAACCGATGCCTCCTCTCGATGGTGACCCCCGCGGCCGTCGCTGCTCTTCGACACAGCACGTCTGCTGCTCCTGCTCCCGTCGCGGCACTCTTCAGCGAGGTGCGTGTCTTCTCGTCGACGTCCTTGTACATAATTGTACACCACATGACCGTGGTCGCATCCCCCACCTCGACCTCCTTCGCGACCGGTACACGCTCGACGTCGGCCCCACCCCACTGCGTCACGTAACACGATGCCTCCGTGCCGTTGTCGAATCTGACGATCCGCTCCCGACTCTCGTCCGTCAGCCTGCCCGGCGTCACCAACGCGACCCTCAGGTCCTTCGCCTCCATCTCCAACAGCTCTCGGTACCCCGCACCAAGCTGCTCCCCCGTCTCCTTTCTACCGGCGTAGACAACCCCCTGCCGGATGTCTTCCGCCTTCCCCGCCTCGACCACCTCGACATGCCAGTCGCACGTCCTCAGCCTCTTTCCGCGGCCGACTCCCGGCGCCTTCACGTATCCGCCCTTCGCCTGCGGACTTCTCGTCACCACGTTCGCCCATGTCACTCCGGGCCGCTGCGTTGCGTCCTCCCGGTCAGTCTGCGCGTCGCGGGCGTCGTCGGCCCTCGTCTCCTTCGCCGCCGTCGTCGCCGCCGTCTGCATCGCGGCCTGCTTCCGCCCTGCCTTCGCGGGCTGCGTCTGCCCTGCCTTCACGGGCTGCCCCGCCGCCTTCTCCGCAAGAACGAGCAGGATCTTGACGATCCCGTACGCGGCGCTGATGTCCGCCTCGCTCACCGCCTTCTCCGCAAGGTGCTGCGCCCTCGCGATGAACCGTTGGAGCTCCTCCATCCCGTGGGGAGGCTGGCCTTCTGTCTTCTCTGATTCTCTCTGTTCTCTCTCTCTTTTTTTTTTTTTTTTTTTTTCGTATCTTTCCGCGCTTTCTTGGTGTGTTGCTTTCACCGGAGGGGTCCGGTACCGTTTGTTTCCTAACAAGCCCGAGGGAGCTTGCCGGCGACCACAATAAAGTACAGAAACTGTAGCTTTTAAATCGTTTGTTAAGCAGCGGCTGCCAAAACTTGCCGTGACACCTATGATCAAAGTAAAGTGGAGAAGAGAATAGAAGGTTGTCTAAAAAAGAAAGGGGGGTAGTGAATATTTTTTGACCCTCGTAGCTCGCTGGGTCAGGCGCGCCAGGCAGGTGCTGGGCTAATTTCGGTCTGGGCTTGGACTTTGCAGTCCTCCCATATTCCTTTCGCAAGTCCTTTCGTGTACACCCACTCCAAACACGTTTGCGAACGGGTTGCCGGACCTTGTTGTTGTAACACCACAGTGGCGGCATTTAAGTAGTACGTTCTGCTCTTGTGTTTGTGGGATGTTCGCGGGTGGACTGGCCTGCGAGTCTTGTGTTTGTGTTGGCGTCGACGGTCCTAGCGGGAGATCCGGTGTCGGCGTTCGCAGTTGCGCATTTGGCTGTTCCGGTGTTGCTGGACTAGCGGTTGGCTGTTCCGGTGATTCCGGTTGAGCGGGTGGCTGTGCTGCTGATTCCGGTTGTGCTTGCGGCTGCTGTTCTCGCGGGCGGACGGATTCCTCTGGGAGTGTCGAAGAGGCGGAAGAACTTTCCGGAGATTCTGCTCGAGGGTCGAGGAACCTTTTTACCTGCATATTGGTGATCGTGCCTAACACTGGGATGTAGTGTACTTGGGCAATATAGCCGAGCAATATGAGAGGGCCTGTTTCGCCTACCGTTTGGGTGTGGAACTTATTCCTCTCATCGATTGTAAAAAGGCGGATTTGCACTTTTTTGAGTTGTGTGAAAGCTACGAGGGACAGGTAGTCACCCCAGCTGTAGTTCTCACGCAGCTTTTCGATGTATTGGGAAGTATCCAAATCAGGCAGGAAGGCTCGTAGGTCGTCTCTGTGTGCATCCCAGTAGTCTGCCAGTTCGTTGCGGAGGACCATTTGGTCTCCTTGTTCATAAGTCAAGCTCAAAAACAGGCAGTTTCCGTTACCGGCTACAGTTCGCGGCTGCAGTCCTATCTGTCTAAGTCTAGCTGTAAGCTTCAACTCGCGTTTGAGAAGTCTATCACGTGGGCCTTCTTGCTGGATGTTTGGGGGTCTGGCGGATGGGGAAAGAATTGGAGGTCTGGCGGATGGGGAAAGATTTGGAATGCAATTATCTCTCGAAAGCGAGGATACTACTTCACTTACTTTCTTTGTTCTTCTTCGGCCTACTCGTTTTTGTTCTTCAATCAGCGGAAACCCCGCGTAGTATGAAACGATGCACTTTTGGAACCATTGTTTCAGAGACCGTTGCGACGCGCCGAGGTTAGGCAGACGTTCCTGCACTCCGTGGTGGAAGACTGTTTTCAGCTTCTGAATGCGGTGACCTCTATTCAGCAGCAGGTAGAGTACTAGCTGAATTTCCCTCAGTGCGTCGTGCCAGTTGTTGCACAGGTTGAGGCAGCGAATGAGCAAGTTTTTCAGTATGGCAGACCCCTGGTGGTCAGGGATTGTCGACCATTGGTGAACGAACCTTACTGGTTTGAAGTGCCAGTTCCTTGTTTTGTCATTGACTGAAAGTCTGACAAAGCTAAGGTGGTCGCTTGTGCTTTGCTCTAGCCGTATTCGAATACCTAGGTATTCCACGTCACCTTCTGCCAGGGTTGTTTCTTTGTATATCATTTTGTAAAGTGCCGCTGGGGGTGGTTCGACGAACCATGTAAGGAAGTCGTCCATATACCTTTTTGAGTCCCAAAAAGAAGAAGGCTGCCCTGGAGGACGGATGATTCGGCAAGGACATAGCAATCGTCGCCGGGTAAGGTTGCAAACACGAACCTCGCTGTGCAAACCCACACCACGACGGAGCTCCGAGTGTCCACTTCACCCGAACAGTTCGGCAATCGGAGCGCAAGACGTGAAGAAAGCAGCAGGGGGACGCATACCTTCTTGAAGAACGCTTCCTCGCTCTTGCTCTTGCTGGCCTTCGGGCGGGCGAAGAAGTCTTCAGTCACCGGCGCAAGGTTGATTTTGCCGAGGTCGATCTGTTGTTGTTGACGCGGTTCATGATGCACTGATGCACTATCTAGTAAAGCCTCATGGACCCCGGCGTACCGTGATACACAGCATCGGGCAATCCTATGCAGCTCAGGGGATAGCGATGGACCTGATAGACCGTGGTTCAGCGTGGTACACTGTGATACACAGCTGCTGTTGCACGAAATAGGAGTGGACCGGCTGTCTTGTACATCGAGTGCGGTGATAGTACACACAATCCTCCGGACGACAGCTGTCGACGTTCGTGTACGCGCGCCGGGTTTTCGATTTTCTACCTTGTCTTTCCAAAAGCCAGGTTCTATCTGCGGGCCGGTTGATCCACTTCCGCTTACCGTCACCCCTTTGGGCCCCTCTTTGGTCGGGACAGCACATTACCTCCTTTGATATATCGCAACTGGCAGTCTCCTCAAGCATTTCCTACAAAGCGGGTGCCTATACAAAAAAATATACCTTGGTGGAGGTGGCGATGACGTAGGCGGGGTCGACACGGCGGAGCGGAACACCGTTGATCTGCTTGTTTTTTTTTTTTTTTTTTTCCGGCGTGCACAAACGAATGATTGGCAATGATGAACGGATAGAGACAGCGGAAGAGAGACAGCGGAAGGAAAATTGCGTTCGCTGAACGGTGGCTGTTGGCGCTTGGTGTTGAATGCGGCGTTGAGCTGAGTTCATACCTTGTAAGGTCCGGTGACGACGAGGGTCCCGGTCTTCTTCTCCTTCTTCAGCAGCACGACGCGGCGGCCTCTGAATCGGCCTGCGAGGAGGATGAGAACGGTTCCTACCTTGATACCTTTGTCATCCTCAAGGGACGATCTCAAGCTTCCAGCCTTCGGCATTGTCTTTCTTGTATACCCGGTGGGAGGGGGTGAGGGTCTTGTCCTCTGGGGGTGTGTGCATAAAACAGGAAGGAACACAGAAAACAACTCCGATGGCTCCCGTCCACACCGGCGTGCGGTTCGAAATAAATCAGCGCCGGTCGATAAAGACTATTCGCGCGATCACCGCTCGAATTCGCTTATCTGAAAACGCTGGCTCGTGAGGCGAACGTTGATGATTCGTCATTTTCACGAAGCAAACATGCGGAACCCACGCTTACCGACTGAAATAGCGGCAGCCACATCTACTTCTGCAATGAACAACTGAAGCGGACTGGCACAATTGCACGCGTGTCGCTGACATGGTTGTTCTACGAGGGACAGCCGCCTGACAAACCAGGCTGTGTGTCCGTGGCTTACAGGACCGAAACACGGCGCAGACGGGGCCCATGCGGTGTTGAGCACATATCCATTCCGAGCACGTTCTTGCAATTTCCCGACGGGCGCGCTGCGAAAGGTGTCGCGCTCAGTACGAGTTCCTCGGCTCTGGTTTATTTTCGAGCCTCGGCTCGTAGCTCGTCACAGCCAGGACCACCCGTGCTACCAGAGCACAGGCGAATTTGTCACGGGGCCGAGGCCCCTACAGCGCGCCCGGTGGGAGGGGGCGAGGGTCATAAAGGGAAACACAGAAAGCAACACCGAGGGGTGGCTCCCAACACCGGCGTGCGGCTCGAAATAAGTCAGAACCGAGGATCTTACTGGATATGACACCCTTCCGCGGGAGGGGGTGAGGGCCTTGTCCTGTGGTGAGAAACACACACAGAAAGCAACACCGAGGGATGGCTCCCGTCAACCGTCGACTGACCAGCCTTCTCTGTTTCCTGCACACGGCGTCTGATGCGTTTTGAGCAGAGTTCTTCGTGGCATCCCACGTGTCCTTTGCTTGTCACCCATCGTCTTCTGCGACTCAGGCTTCACGGCACGCCCGGCCTTGTCCAGGCACTGGTTTTGTCTGACGCGTTCTGCGCAGACTCCTTCGTGGCGTCCCACGTGTCCTTCACCTTGTCGCCAACTGTCTTTCCAACTCAGGCTTCATCTTGCGCCCTGCCTGGTCTGCTAGTGTATTCCTCGGGTCTGATTTATTTCGAACCACGAAGAACACGGCGGCGAACGTGACTGAATCTGTTCAGAACATGTTCACCGCTGGTCAAGACAAAGCAGAAGAAACAGCTGACAAGGCTGGACGTGGAAGGTGCAAGACGGCGCGAAGGACACGTGGGAGTCTGCAAAAATCACATGGAACGTGACACCTTTCGCAGCGCGCCCGGTGGGAAGGGTGAGGGTCTTCTCCTCTGGTGGGAAGGGGACCACGCAGAAAGCAACACGAGGGGCGGCCCCCAACACCGGCGTGCGGCTCGAAATAAGTCAGAACCGAGGATCTTACTGGATATGACACCCTTCCGCGGGAGGGGGTGAGGGCCTTGTCCTGTGGTGAGAAACACACACAGAAAGCAACACCGAGGGATGGCTCCCGTCAACCGTCGACTGACCAGCCTTCTCTGTTTCCTGCACACGGCGTCTGATGCGTTTTGAGCAGAGTTCTTCGTGGCATCCCACGTGTCCTTTGCTTTCGCAGCGCGCCCGGTGGGAAGGGTGAGGGTCTTCTCCTCTGGTGGGGAGGGGACCACGCAGAAAGCAACACGATGGGCGGCCCCATCAACGCCGGCGTGCGGCTCGATATGAAGCAGAGCCGAGGATCAGACTGAGACGCGACACCTTTCGACACAGCGGGATGGGCACAGAATTCTCCACGGCGCATGCAGCGGCGGTCTTGCCTGAGAACGCGAAAGGAGCGAAGCAGAACGAATATTTTTTTTTAATGCTATTTTTTCAGGTTCTCACTGTCAAAGAAGAACTGGAACTGATAGGCAGGGGTTGCGAGCAGCACAGTGAAAAGCGCCAATCGGTGCTTAGAACTTCATGGCGTGCGGGAGGTCCCTGTCGTGGAGGGAGAAGATGCTGCCGAGGTACTTGGCCATGTCCTCGTTGCCCTTGATGGCGGTCATGATCTGCTCGTCGATCTTCGCCTGCGCGTCCTTCTTCGCCTGCGGCAGCTCAACCTTCTCAGCCTTGTCACCCTGCGTGAATTGGTGTTCGTGAAAACATAGTGGCTTCGATTGCTGCAGAGTACAGTGGGTCATGGGGTTGCTGTGTGCAGCAACAATCTTAGGTTGATGTTGCCCTTACTGAGGACATCCAGCAGGACTTAACAATCGTCGCAGAGCAAAGTTTGGATCATCAAGTCTACTTCGAAGAAAAGGGCCGCAGGGAGTGTAAAACTCCGTAGATAATAGGGACGGGGGGGGGGTGCAAGAACGTGCTTGGAATGGGTATGTGCTCAACACCGCACTGGTCCCGTCTGCGCCGTGTTTCGGTCCTTTAAGCCACGGACACATAAGGCGAACCATCATCAGCGCGGAACCTGAGTGTCTGCAGACAGGACAGCGGTGTGAGTCTGGTTTGTAAGGCGGCTGTTCGTAGCTCGTCACAGCCAGGACGGGGGGGGGGGAGATTTTCTCAGGCACACCTTCTTGAAGAACGCCTCCTCGCTCTTGCTCTTGCTGGCCTTCGGGCGCGCGAAGAAGTCCTCAGTCACCGGCGCGAGGTCGATTTTGCCGAGGTCGATCTGTTTGTGGTGTGCAGAATTCGTTTCGGCCAATCCGTTTCTTCGTGGTCGCAGCGCTTGTCAAGAGGACTGCACCAGACGCCAAACG